>JAPXFY010004660.1:0-5000 GCA_030674185.1 Monoplex corrugatus | reverse complement strand
GAAGTCCCTGGCAGAAAACACTTAGTCAGACACGGCTGGGCCTATCTTGTAAAGCAAAATTTAAAGCGGAGAAAAAGCATAAAGTCATATGTGCAGCCGCAAAGCCAAGATTTTACTGAGGTGGGAGGGGGGGGGGGGGGAGTGATGATATGGTCATTTTTAATTAGGATAAGACACTGAGAGTGGGAACGAAAATATCGCTAATCAGCATCGATGTAAAGCATGCATAGATATATACACATACAAGTGCACATCAAAAAAAACAAATTGTGTGCTTAATTTTATCCAAGCGACATAAACATTAATGGATATACATGGACGAAGGAATTAATACCTATACACTCGAACGAACACTGACGCATACACACATACACCCAGGTAAAAATAGGTGCACATGAAATAGTCATTGTACTACATGTGTAGAAGAAAACGTTGGGATTTCTCATTGTGACCATGTAGCTTGCGTGTTCCAAGTTTATTTATGAGATGAGATTCCCTGTCTTTTCTGTCTGTGATGCTGTTACTGTAGAGGACCTACAGACCTTTCACACAGATGTCACTGATCGAGAGGTCTGACCGGCTGAAATGATTTGGGAAGATTTTATTTCTTTGATGTCATACATCAACCAAGTGTTCTTTGAAAGTGTATCAAGGGTACGTCCAGTTTCACCAGTGTACATGTATAGTTGAAAGCATTCAGAGCAGCTGATCACGTATACATGTACACCAGAGTGAGGAATACTTGTGTACAGAGGTGACATCCAAAATAAACAACTATTTAGGCTTGAAGGTGCCATCTGTATTTATCATTTCAATCAAGTTCAATGTACGATTTATTGGACTGAACTACAGGTTGCGAGATGGTGTCAAGAAACAGGCAAATATTTCTTTTTACAAGCTGACACAACAGGACAAGCAAGCGTTGTTGGCTTTTTTATTTATTTTGGGAAGTAAATAGGATAATGATTGGACTGGAAGTTGTTTAATGAATATTCTGGCAGTTGCATGCAGCTGCTTTAAAGTTATTATGTTGTTGATAAGTTTAGCTGTCTTAGTATGATCAATTACGCGATTTGGTTTGTCCACTTTTTGGTCAATATTTCAAGCTATCTTAGCACGATCAATCATGCAATCTGGTTTGTCCAATTGTTGGTTAATTTTTTTAACTTGACCAGGTAGCTGTTTCTGGGTCTTCTATATACATCGATATCTGTCCCATACAACGATTGCACTGTCCTAATCTGCTTGCTCAATGATATTTGAGAGAGTGTAGGGTTTTAATTTATATTGTCTTGTTCTACAGACACTGTAAAAATTCAATGTACAGAACCAGAAAGAAAATTTTGAACAGGTCATATTGTTTTCAAATTCATAATTCTGCTTTCTTCTGAACTTGATAATACTATTAAGAATTTTTCCAGGAGATGGTACAGAACTACTCACAGCTGCAGAGTGAGTGAGGAAGTGAGTAAATGAATAAGAAGTAAGTAAGTAGTTGAATAAATAAATACAAAATAAAGGAGTATGTAGATAAATAAACAGGTAAGAGATGAAAATAATAGATAACAGTAAATACATGCATACAGCCGTATGCCCGCACGCATACATTCATACACACACACACCATATCGACACAGCATGATGGCCAACAACAACAGCTACAACAACAACAACACTAGCAAAGAGGAAACATCCATATACACATGTCATGACAAACTTACAGACATATCTGGATAACAATCTCTCACAACAGAGGACACACCAGGCAATGACATCATGAGTCGTCCAAGGAAAAACCAGAGACACTTTCAGAATGCTAACAAGATGTGCCAGGAGAACCCCTTCTACCAGCGGTACTGCAACAAGCTGAGACTGCACCAGACCTGGGTCCTTCCACACCCTACTTTATGGCTTAGAATTCTGGAGCTGTGAAGATGTACTTGCAGCGACAAGATAGATTCGTACGGAGGGCTATGATGGCCAACGCCATGCGGCAGGGCACATAATGATGAGGATGAGGAGGATGACAGAAAGCGACCTTACCGTACTAACAACCTTCCACAGAAAGAACCTCTGAAGACTCAAGAAACTCTTCTGGCCAACACAGTCTCCAACCAACAACAGTGCGTGTTCAATGCAGTCAAAACAGCATGGGCACTTGTCATCATAACCGATACTGTTGTACGATTGTGAGGCGTGGACAGTCAACACGCAAAGTCAGAACAAAAGTGAGGCAACTGAAAGGTGGTTTCTAAGAAGAATGTTGAGAGTTCCGTGAACAGCAAAGAAAACAAACGAGACAGTCTTGAAGAAGGCAGACACAAGAAGATCGTTAATAAAGACGATTAAGAAAAGACAAGCAACATTTATAGGATATTTTACGAGGAAAGGGGAATTAGAACACCTAGTCACATAAGGCCACGAACATCTGGCGATCTCGAATTACATAAGAAACAGCACGAGAACATTCCAAGTCAGCAGATGCCAGACAGAGCAGTTCAAACAGTCATTTTTTGTTAGCACCGTAAGAGACTGGAACCATCTAGAAGAAAACACCGTGAGAGCTCCAACTCTTGAAAGATTTAAAAAACGAATAACATCCAAACAGTGAACCTGCTAAGCTGCGCATACCCCCACCCGTCGCGAGAATGCCATAAACCTTGGCGAGAGCGACGTATCCTACAGATACAGGAAAGCTGGAGGGAAAGAGAACAACGGGTAGATCTAGGGAGAAAATATTGGACGGACTTACAGGGCAGCTGCAGACAGAGAGGGTGGGAGATGTACTTGCAGCACAGGGGATGGATTCGTCTGGAGAGCCATGATCACCAACGCCATGCGACAGGGCACATGATGATGACTCTAATCATGAAAAGACCATATGAAGATGGATTGGGCACGTCAACCGAAGAGAGAAGGACTGACATCGCCTGGACCACTGCCCTTCACTGGACACCAGAAGGAAGACGTAAGAAAGGAAGATATAAGAATACATAGCGACGAGCAGTTGAAGGAGACCTGAAACACGCTAGTATAGGGGTACTAGACAGAGGCTGGCCCACAACGGGCAAAAATAGAGAACCTCCGTTGCTGTCCTGCATGCCAATGACATATTGGCAGTAAGGTAGCGAGTTTTAACCAAAGTTGATGTTATTTCTGTGATTTTTGTTTTGTTTTGTTTTGTTGTTTTTCGATGCTATCACATTTTGATGTGGGTGCATAGAAGACCTACACTCTTTGGGCAAGGTGTGAATGTAAAAACAAACAAACCAACAAGCAAACCTAATTCCCCCGTCACCCCCCCCCCCCAAGGAAAAAAGCACCAAAAACAAACAAACAAACAAAACAAAACAAACAGACAAACAAACCAACCAACAAACAAATAAACAAACAAACAAAAAACTCGTGTGTACTTTATGTCATGATCTTGGCGATAAAATTGGAATTGTTTATTAGCATTCATATACCCACCACCACCACCATCCCTGGTGGGGATGCCGGGGGCTCTTTCAGTGTAAATAGTATCCCCACCTTCTGGAAATTCTGTGCTAGAAACTTCCTTTTTTTCTGTCACTTTCTTTGTTTCTTCCTTCCTCCTTTGCTTTCTGTCATTTCTTCCAATCATTTACTGCCTCGCTGGTCCATTCACCTGTATGTAGGATTGATAATTGGGTACATGTATTAAGTGCATTTTGGGCTCTAGGAAGGTGAGATATGCAGAAGCAATTTTAGGTAATTAATGCCCGTTTTTATATATGTTTTGGCGTGGTCCTTAGGTGTGTTTACATTAATTTTTTTTTTTGTCTTCATGTGTGTTTTTTTTAATCCCCTGTGCGATAAATTGGACGGAGTGGTCAACGCCAGGGGCATGTTCTTAGATTATGTGTGCGAATGCATTCATATGTGTACTTAATTTTCTTCTCTTTTTATTTTTCTGTGAAAGTTTTGTATGTTTTGAAGCGGTTATAGCCCTGATATGGCTCCACGCAGTGGGCTGGGCTTTAAACAACAATAATAATATCAATAACAATCCATATATTCGCCCCCACCCCCACCTACCCCATCCGTACACACAACACACACACACACACACACACACACACACACACACACACACACACACACACACACACACACGTTATCACCACCACCATCACACAACGCACACATCAAACACCATGATGCACGTGTACTTGACTGAAAAACACAGACTGTCTGTGTGACGCATCCACGTGAACTAGCTGACAAAATGAACAAACAAACTAAAGTCCAACCACACAGTACGAGTCCAGACAATGTGCCAGCATGCAAGTGGACACCTTGACCCATATATCTGCTCCATCTCCCCTCACGCTCTCTCTCTCTTTCACACACACACACACACACACACACACACACACACACACAACACACTCGTGCATTTCTTCTATCTCTTCTTTTAATATCACACTCGCGCGGGTGAGCGTGTCTCTGTTTTTGTTTGTTTGTGTGTGTGTGTTTTTTTTTTAAACGTGTGGTTTTAGTACAGAAAACTGTCATTCGAGAGAGCCATTACACAGTTTCGTACAAAAAGTCATTTACAGTCTAGTCAGGGAAGCCAACACTTGCAGCAATCTGATTGGTCAAATTAGAACACGTGGCTGCTAGGCGGAAACAGTCTGAGTGAACATGGCGGACACCGGTGGCATCGTGGGAAAACAGATATAAGATCTGCAATGTTTAATCCAGGAGGATGGAAAAGCCCTGCTGACTTTCATTATTTTAGCGTTAGCATGGCTTGCAGGCTTCAGTTCTCGATTGTTTGCAGTCATCCGCTTCGAGAGCATCATCCATGAATTCGATCCTTGGTGAGTACTGAAACTACAGAATGAAATATGGCCAGTCGTCTGCAAACACAGGGAAATGTTGCCTTGGCATTGGGCTAGCTTTCAGCCGAGTTGCAACTCTGTCGTATTATCATTCAGTATCGTTAAATGCTTAGAGGCAGTTGACAAACAGTT
>JAPXFY010004659.1:0-12500 GCA_030674185.1 Monoplex corrugatus | reverse complement strand
TGTAGGTATAAGTAGTGTGTTGTATAGTGGCTATATCTGTAGGTATATGTAGTGTGTTGTACAGTGGCTATATCTGTAGGTATAAGCAGTGTGTTGTACAGTGGCTATATCTGTAGGTATAAGCAGTGTGTTGTATAGTGGCTATATCTGTAGGTATAAGTAGTGTGTTGTATAGTGGCTATATCTGTAGGTATAAGCAGTGTGTTGTACAGTGGCTATATCTGTAGGTATATGTAGTGTGTTGTACAGTGGCTATATCTGTAGGTATAAGTAGTGTGTTGTACAGTGGTTATATCTGTAGGTATAAGTAGTGTGTTGTACAGTGGCTATATCTGTAGGTATAAGCAGTGTGTTGTATAGTGGCTATATCTGTAGGTATATGTAGTGTGTTGTACAGTGGTTATATCTGTAGGTATAAGCAGTGTGTTGTACAGTGGCTATATTCTGTAGGTATAAGCAGTGTGTTGTACAGTGGCTATATCTGTAGGTATAAGCAGTGTGTTGTACAGTGGCTATATCTGTAGGTATAAGCAGTGTGTTGTACAGTGGCTATATCTGTAGGTATAAGCAGTGTGTTGTACAGTGGCTATATCTGTAGGTAAAAGTAGTGTGTTGTACAGTGGCTATATCTGTAGGTATAAGTAGTGTGTTGTACAGTGGCTATATCTGTAGGTATAAGCAGTGTGTTGTACAGTGGTTATATCTGTAGGTATATGTAGTGTGTTGTACAGTGGTTATATCTGTAGGTATAAGCAGTGTGTTGTACAGTGGTTATATCTGTAGGTATAAGCAGTGTGTTGTACAGTGGTTATATCTGTAGGTATATGTAGTGTGTTGTACAGTAGTTATATCTGTAGGTATAAGTAGTGTGTTGTACAGTGGCTATATCTGTAGGTATAAGCAGTGTGTTGTATAGTGGCTATATCTGTAGGTATATGTAGTGTGTTGTACAGTGGTTATATCTGTAGGTATAAGCAGTGTGTTGTACAGTGGCTATATCTGTAGGTATAAGCAGTGTGTTGTACAGTGGTTATATCTGTAGGTATAAGCAGTGTGTTGTACAGTGGCTATATCTGTAGGTATAAGCAGTGTGTGTGTACAGTGGTTATATCTGTAGGTATAAGCAGTGTGTTGTACAGTGGCTATATCTGTAGGTATAAGCAGTGTGTTGTACAGTGGCTATATCTGTAGGTATAAGTAGTGTGTTGTATAGTGGTTATATCTGTAGGTATATGTAGTGTGTTGTACAGTGGCTATATCTGTAGGTATAAGCAGTGTGTTGTATAGTGGCTATATCTGTAGGTATATGTAGTGTGTTGTACAGTGGCTATATCTGTAGGTATAAGCAGTGTGTTGTATAGTGGCTATATCTGTAGGTATAAGTAGTGTGTTGTACAGTGGCTATATCTGTAGGTATATGTAGTGTGTTGTATAGTGGCTATATCTGTAGGTATAAGCAGTGTGTTGTATAGTGGCTATATCTGTAGGTATATGTAGGTGTGTTGTACAGTGGCTATATCTGTAGGTATAAGCAGTGTGTTGTATAGTGGCTATATCTGTAGGTATAAGCAGTGTGTTGTATAGTGGTTATATCTGTAGGTATAAGCAGTGTGTTGTATAGTGGCTATATCTGTAGGTATATGTAGTGTGTTGTACAGTGGTTATATCTGTAGGTATAAGCAGTTGTGTTGTATAGTGGCTATATCTGTAGGTATAAGCAGTGTGTTGTACAGTGGCTTATCTGTAGGTATATGTAGTGTGTTGTACAGTGGTTATATCTGTAGGTATAAGCAGTGTGTTGTTACAGTGGTTATATCTGTAGGTATAAGCAGTGTGTTGTATAGTGGCTATATCTGTAGGTATAAGCAGTGTGTTGTATAGTGGCTATATCTGTAGGTATAAGTAGTGTGTTGTACAGTGGCTATATCTGTAGGTATAAGCAGTGTGTTGTACAGTGGCTATATCTGTAGGTATAAGCAGTGTGTTGTATAGTGGCTATATCTGTAGGTATAAGCAGTGTGTTGTACAGTGGTTATATCTGTAGGTATATGTAGTGTGTTGTACAGTGGTTATATCTGTAGGTATAAGTAGTGTGTTGTACAGTGGTTATATCTGTAGGTATAAGCAGTGTGTTGTATAGTGGCTATATCTGTAGGTATATGTAGTGTGTTGTATAGTGGCTATATCTGTAGGTATATGTAGTGTGTTGTACAGTGGCTATATCTGTAGGTATAAGCAGTGTGTTGTATAGTGGCTATATCTGTAGGTATAAGCAGTGTGTTGTTATAGTGGCTATATCTGTAGGTATAAGCAGTGTGTTGTACAGTGGTTATATCTGTAGGTATAGGTAGTGTGTTGTACAGTGGTTATATCTGTAGGTATAAGTAGTGTGTTGTATAGTGGCTATATCTGTAGGTATAAGTAGTGTGTTGTACAGTGGCTATATCTGTAGGTATAAGTAGTGTGTTGTACAGTGGTTATATCTGTAGGTATAAGTAGTGTGTTGTATAGTGGCTATATCTGTAGGTATAAGCAGTGTGTTGTATAGTGGCTATATCTGTAGGTATAAGCAGTGTGTTGTATAGTGGCTATATCTGTAGGTATAAGCAGTGTGTTGTATAGTGGCTATATCTGTAGGTATAAGCAGTGTGTTTGTATAGTGGTATATCTGTAGGTATATGTAGTGTGTTGTACAGTGGCTATATCTGTAGGTATAAGCAGTGTGTTGTATAGTGGCTATATCTGTAGGTATAAGTAGTGTGTTGTACAGTGGCTATATCTGTAGGTATAAGTAGTGTGTTGTATAGTGGCTATATCTGTAGGTATAAGTAGTGTGTTGTACAGTGGCTATATCTGTAGGTATAAGCAGTGTGTTGTATAGTGGCTATATCTGTAGGTATAAGCAGTGTGTTGTACAGTGGCTATATCTGTAGGTATAAGCAGTGTGTTGTATAGTGGCTATATCTGTAGGTATAAGTAGTGTGTTGTACAGTGGCTATATCTGTAGGTATAAGCAGTGTGTTGTATAGTGGCTATATCTGTAGGTATAAGCAGTGTGTTGTATAGTGGCTATATCTGTAGGTATAAGCAGTGTGTTGTATAGTGGCTATATCTGTAGGTATAAGCAGTGTGTTGTTAGTGGCTATATCTGTAGGTATAAGCAGTGTGTTGTATAGTGGCTATATCTGTAGGTATAAGCAGTGTGTTGTATAGTGGCTATATCTGTAGGTATAAGTAGTGTGTTATGGTAACTCGTAAATCTTTATTTTTGTTCCTGAAAAATTCGGGACCGTACTGAGTATGTGAGAGAGATGAGGGAGGGGGAGAGAAGGAGAGAAAGAGAGAGAGAGGGGGGGGGACAGACAGACAGACAGACAGACAGACAGACAGACAGAGAATGAAACAGATTCAGATTCAGATAATTTATTCATAAAGGTCATGGCCTCTTAGGAAGGGTGATAACTCAAAAGCAACAAACCCAGACACACATTTATGCAGACAGTAATTACGTTGCGATATCATTTCGTATTTTGAACGCTTTGTACAGGTTATTGTTATTGTTATTTTTGTTTAAAGCCCAGCCGACTGCATAGAGCCATATCAGGGTTATAAACCATTTCAATACGAACACAATACTTCAACAGGGAGGGGAAAAGGAAAAGAAAATTAAGCACCCATATCGATCGATGTATTCGTGCACATAATCTGAGGAGATGCCCTGGCGTTGACCACTCTGTCCAATTTATCACACAGGGGATATAAAAAACATACCTGAATACAAATTTAAACATAATTAAGGACAATAAAGCAATATACACACTGGGAAACGTTCACTAATGACATCAATCAAAATGCTTGAACAAGCAAGGTTTTTAATCATACTCATGTGGGATCAATTCTGCTCTGATATCCTTTGTACTACTATGGTGGAATTGGTACTATCGTTCCGTGCAGCGATCATTAAACGGTAAAGCGATCATTAAACTCTCCAGATTTTACCAGTCGCCGTGGTACAGTAGTAAGTGCTGCAGATTACCGACTAGTCCTGTAAGGTTGTGGGTTCGAATCCTCTATCAGCCCTGTCAAAACCGTTGTGGAATTTTTGGGCCCGAATCGACTCCCACCCGAGTTGAGCCAGATGTTGGCTCATTCGGAAGACTGGGACCACACAGTCGAGTCTCATCCACTTCAATGTGGCGTCATTGTGTTGCTTACATTTCCTGATCAACACTGCAGGTGTCTGTATCTCTCGGGCCTGGTTGATACCAGGATATGTAATGATAGTAAGTGTGGATTACAGCCTTGTCGTGCAGTCTCAGTGCGTCAACAGCAGTGTGATTATCATCCCCATCGCTATTATCATCATAGAATTCCAAAACAAGTGTGATCGCCCGCGTTCAAACAGCAACTAGAAAAACACGAAAACAGAATCAGAACGCGTATTTAATATAACAAGACAAGACAGGCACAAATCAAATTTCGGCCAGTTGGCTTTTGTCAAGTGACAGGACAACAGGGAAATTTGGTTGTTTTTCCACTGTGTGTGTGTGTGTGTGTGTGTGTGTGTGTGTGTGTGTGTGTGTGTGTGTGTGTGTGTGTGTGTGTGTGTGTGTGTGTGTGTGTGTATGTGTGTGTGTGGTGTGTGTGTTTTTGTCTGTTATTTTTTTGTCTTATGTTTACGATTGGCAAAGACCGGTTGGCCGAAAATTGGCGCTTATCTTGTTTTTCTAGACATATGTAATTATATTCAGTACGCGTTCTGATTGTATTTTTGTTTTATTGGTCCCCTTCATCATCATCATCATCATCATCATCATCATCATCATCATCATCATCATCATCATCATCATCAAGTGCCCTGCGCATGACGTTGGCGATCATGGTCCACACGAATCTATCCCTTGTCGCTGCAAGTATATCTTCCACCCTCTCTGTCCTCAGCCACCCTGGCAAGTCCGTCCATCCAATATTTTTTCCCTGGGTCTACCTGGTGTTCTCTTTCCCTCCAGCTTTCCCGTTGTGACAAGGTGCTCTAATTTCTCTTTCCTCATGAAATGTCCATAAATGTTGCTTGTCTTTTCCTAATCTTCTTATCAATGATCTTCTTGTATCTGCCTCCGTCAAGACTGTCTCGTTTGTTTTCTTTTGCTGTTCATGGAACTCTCAACATTCTTCTTAGAAAACCACATCTCGCCTGCCTCAATCTTGTTCTGGCTTTGCTTGTTGACTGTCCAACCGTTATAACATTATCGGTTCTTTATTACATTCAAAAACTCTCTTCCTGATGTTCAGTGCTCTGGAAGACGTTGGTGATAGTGAGAAACAATGGACAAAGCTGAGAAACTCGATAAACGAACCTTTCCATCATAGCATTGTAAAATTGTCTAAGCTTCTGTGACCATCAAATTGACATAGACGACGAGACGAAAAAAATATAAAAAAGAAAAACGGTGAGCACAAATGAAGTGCAATGACCTGTAAATAATACCAATATAACAAAATCTCCAGAATTGCTGTGTGGAATCAATTGGACGGTTACCTGAAGTATTTAATGGCCAGGCGTTGATGAAGTGTTTATTAGTTGTAGTGGACACCTGGACAGCAGAGTACAGACATTAAAAAATTGTTGTGTGGGAAAAAACGACACACTACTTAATGTACTCTTTTCTTCCTCTCTCCTTCCCTCTTTGTGTGTATGTGTTTGTTTGTGTGTGTGTGTGTGTGTGTGTGTGTGTGTGTGTGTGTGTGTGTCTGTGTGTGTGTGTATCTGTTTGTCTGTCTGTCTGTCTGTGTGCTTGTGTGTGTTTATGTGTATGTGGGTCTGTATGTTAGTGTGTATGTATGTCTGTTTATTTGTGTGTGTGCGTGTGTGTGTGTGTGTGTGTGTATGTGTGTGTGTTTTCGTGTGTATGTGTCTGTGTGTATCTGTACGTGTGTGTGCATGTGTGTGTGTCTGTCTGTCTGTCTGTGTGAGTGAGTGTGTATGTGTCCGTGTGTGTATATGAAAGAGAGAGAGAAAGAGAAAGAGGAGAGAGAAAGAGAAGAGAGGAGAAGAGAAGAAGAGAAAGAGAGAGAGAAAGAGAGAGAGCGTGATATATGTTCTCCCTTCACACAGTCATAATCCATTTACTGTCAGGTTAAGATCAGCGCTTGGCTGACATATAAAAGTTACAGAGCTTAACTTGGAAATAATTCAGACAGTATCGTCACGCATAAAACTGGAATAATGTGTTTATATTGGTTTAAAACACAATGTTGGAAACAGAAATTGTAAAATGATCAAAACAGTCTTAACAACAGACATGCAATTCAAAGCTTAATTGAAACGTAAAGGAACAAAATGAGAAACACGCGCACACAGAGAGAGAGAGAGAGAGAGAGAGAGAGAGAGAGAGAGAGAGAGAGAGAGAGAGAAGGAGAGAGAGAGAGAGACACACACAAACACACACACATACATCCACACACAAAACACACACAGTGATAGACATACACAGACACACACACAGACACGCAGAGACACGCACACACACACACATACACACACACACACACACACACACACACACACACACACACATGCTCTGCGCGCGCACGTGTGTGTATATGTGCGTGTATGTGTGCTTGTGCGTGCGTGTGCGTATGTGTGTGTGCGTGTGTGTGCATGTGCGTGCGTGTGTGTGCGTGTGTGTGTATCTGCGCATGAATGTGCGTGTGTGTATGTGTGTGTGTGTGTGTGTGTGCGAATGTACGTGTGTGCGTGCGTGCGTGCGTGTGTGTGTGTGTGTTTGCGTATAGTACTTTGTGTGTGTGTGGTTGTCTGTGCATGTGTGTGCATGCGTGCGTGTATGCGTGTGTGTTTGTGTGTGTGTGTGTGTGTGTGCGCATGTGCGTGCTGTGTGCGCGCATGTGCATGCATGCGTGTGTGCATGCATGCGTGTGCGTATGTGTACGTGTGTGTGTGAGTGGAGACAAAACGTACACGTTAAAGGTACACACACACTGTGTGGCTAGCTGAGAAGAAGTGGCCGTGACAGTGGCTAATGTAGCGTGGCTAAACCCTGTCCCTATCAGCACAGCCCCACACACACATGGTATGTTGGCAATGTGTCCACGTTGTCTCCACCACGCATTCCAGCTTTCTGTCCACTGTCTGAAAGAAAAAAAACCACATTCTGTGCAGAACTTGCAACACGTTTTCCTATCCTGTGTTAAAATCCTGACACTTACGTCGGAATTTATCATAATAACAACAACAATAAAAATAGTAATAATGATAAAATAACAACAACAACAACAATAATAATAATAATATAGTAATAGTAATGATGATGATGATGATGATGGTGGTGATGATGATGATGATGATGATGATGATGATGATGATGATGACGACGATAATTACAGTATTTATATGGTTTCTAAAAAGAATGTTGAGAGTTCCATGCACAGCAAAGAAAACAAACGAGACAGTCTTGATGGAGGCAGACACAGGTAGATCACTCATAAGGAAGATTAGGAAAAGACAAGCAACATTTATAGGCCATTTTATGAAGAAAGGGGAATTAGAGCACCTGATCACAACAGGAAAGCTGGAGGGAAGGAGAGCACCATGTAGACCCAGGGAACAAAATATTGGACGGGCTTGCAGGGTGGCTGAGGACAGAGAGGGTGGAAGATGAGCTTGCGGCAACAAGGGATAGATACATATGGAGGGTTATGATCGCCAACGCCATGCGGCAGGGCACTTGATGATGAAGATGATGATTTATATGGCGCCAAATCTTGACAGTTCAAATATAATCAAAGCACACTCACGTACCAAACACAGGCATGCAGTCAACGCACACCACTTTATAATATACGAAAAGGACCTACACTAACTGAGAGAAAGAAGTAGTTGTAGAGTTCATCGGGAAAAGAGGTGGATTTTAAAATTGGATCTGAAAGCAGAAAGGTTAGGTGTAAGGAGAAGGGAGAGTGGAATTCTGTTCCAGGCGGACGGTCCTGAAACAGCAAAAGAGCACTTTCAAGAACAAGCATCTGAACAGCATTTTCTCGACAATTTCTCACAAAATTGAAATTCTGTGGTTTTTGTTTGTTTGTTTGTTTGTTTGTTTGTTTGTTTGTTTGTTTGCTTTTGACAGTTTCAAGGTTAGGGTGATCTGAAATTGCATTTCAACTGAAGCTTCTTCGTGGTTGCGATGACCTTTAGAAGTACAAAATCTGGATTTTCTATGATAATGTTTGTATGAACAGGAAAATGGTCAGAATGGCTAGACCATCTTGTTTAATGCTTCTGTTTGCAGGCTTCACAACGGGGACTTCAGTTGGACTTTTAGTATCAGTGTACTAACGATGACATCATAGTGATTAGGTGATGCCATATGCGTTACAGCATAAATACCATGATGGAAAATGATTAATAACCATGACACGTCATGTGGTGGAATATGAAAACAACCATGATACGGAGACATGTCATGTGGACAATGATAACCACAAGTGTCATGATGAAATATTAACAGTTATCACCATACATGTCATTTAAAGGTATAGTAACAATAATCATCATAATTGTCATTTAAAGGAATATGAACAATAATCATCACAAATCATATGATGGTGTGCAAACAATAATTATCACAAATATCATATGAAGGAATATTAACAATAATCATCACAAAGAAATATAAACAAAAATCATCACAAATGTCATACAAAAGGAATATGAACCATAATCATCACAAATGTCATATAAAGGAACATGAACAATAATCATCACAAATGTCATTTAAAGGCATAGTAACAATATTCATCATAAATGTCATTTAAAGGAATATGAACAATAATCGTCACAATTGTCATATGATGGTATACAAACGATAATTATCACAAATATCATATAAAAGAACATGAACAATAATCATCATAAATGTCATATAAAGAAATATGAACAATAACCACCACAAATATATAAAGGAACATGAACAATAACCACCACAAATATATAAAGGAATATGAACAATAATCACCACACATGTCATATAAAGGAACATGAACAATAATCATCACAAATGTCATATAAAGGAACATGAACAATAATCATCACAAATGTCATATAAAGGAACATGAACAATAATCATCACAAATGTCATATAAAGGAACATGAACAATAATCATCACAAATGTCATATAAAGGAACATGAACAATAATCATCACAAATGTCATATAAAGGAACATGAACAATAATCATCACAAATGTCATATAAAGGAACATGAACAATAATCATCACAAATGTCATATAAAGGAACATGAACAATAATCATCACAAATGTCATATAAAGGAACATGAACAATAATCATCACAAATGTCATATAAAGGAACATGAACAATAATCACCACAAATGTCATATAAAGGAACATGAACAATAATCATCACAAATGTCATATAAAGGAATATGAACAATAATCATCACAAATATGTGAAGGAACATGAACAATAATCATCACAAATGTCATATAAAGGAACATGAACAATAATCATCACAAATGTCATATAAAGGAACATGAATGTCATATAAAGGAATAATAACCATCACAAATGTCATATAAAGGAATATGAATAATAACCATCACAAATGTCATATAAAGGAATATGAACAATAATCATCACAAATGTCATATAAAGGAACATGAACAATAACCATCACAAATGTCATAAAGGAATATGAATAATAACCATCACAAATGTCATATAAAGGAACATGAATAATAACCATCACAAATGTCATATAAAGGAACATGAACAATAATCATCACAAATGTCATATAAAGGAACATGAATAATAACCATCACAAATGTCATATAAAGGAACATGAATAATAACCATCACAAATGTCATATAAAGGAACATAAACAATAATCATCACAAATGTCATATAAAGGAACATGAACAATAATCATCACAAATGTCATATAAAGGAACATGAACAATAATCATCACAAATGTCATATAAAGGAATATGAACAATAACCATCACAAATGTCATATAAAGGAATATGAACAATAACCATCACAAATGTCATATAAAGGAATAATAACCATCACAAATGTCATATAAAGGAATATGAATAATAACCATCACAAATGTCATATAAAGGAATATGAACAATAACCATCACAAATGTCATATAAAGGAATATGAATAATAACCATCACAAATGTCATATAAAGGAATATGAATAATAATCATCACAAATGTCATATAAAGGAATATGAACAATAATCATCACAAATGTCATATAAAGGAATATGAACAATAATCATCACAAATGTCATATAAAGGAACATGAACAATAATCATCATAAATGTCATATAAAAGGAATATGAACAATAATCATTATAAATGTCATATAAAAGAACATGAACAATAGTCATGACAAATGCGATATAAGATAATATGAACAATAACAATCCAAATAGCATATGGATGAATGTGAATAATAATCATTACAAATGTCATATAAAAGAATATGAACAGTAATCATTACAAATGTCATATAAAAGAAATATGAACTATAATCATTAGAAATGCCATGAAAAATATAAACAATAATCATTACAAATTCCATAAAAGAGAATATGAACAATAACAATCACAAATGTCACATAAAGGAATGTGAACAATAATTACTGTAAACGCCATAAAAAGGAATATGAACAATAATCATCACAAATGTCATATGAAAGGGATATCAACAGTAACAATCACAAATATCATAAGGATGAATGTGAACAATAACCATCATACATATCATATAAAAGAAATATGAACGATGATCATTACAAATGCCAAAGTGAGCACATTTAATGAATCGAGTGTTGCAGGGTTTGTCAACACCTTCTTGCCATCTTGCTAATGAAAAAATCAAGGTTGTGATTTGTCACAAACTGTGACAGATAATTTGCAGGGAGTTGTGAATTACGGTACGTGTTGACAGGTAATTCGTTAGTAGCTGTGAATCATTCTGAAGTTCGAACAGTGCAACTTTGTTCTGTTAGACGTTCCTGTGTTATATTCTGACTGCTAACGCTTTCTCTGTGTGTGTGTGTGTGTGTGTGTGTGTGTGTGTGTGTGTGTGTGTGTGTGTGTGTGTGTGTGTGTGTTGTGTGTGTGTGTGTGTGTGTGTGTGTGTGTGTGTGTGTGTTTCAGTTTGGTGGCAGCTGTCTTTTGCCCAGGCCCGGGATTTTAGTGTTTTTGGTACCTGCTGATATCAAGCACACAGGCCGCACCCCTCTCCGAACGGGGGGGTTCACCCCCCGCCCTCCTCCATGGACCGGAAGCGGAAGCGGAGCTCCACGTCAGTGGAGTAAGTTCTGATTAATGTTGTTGTTGTTGATGATGATGGTGGTGGTGGTTGGTGTTGTTTGTTGTTGATGGTGGTTGGTGTTTTGGTGGTGGTAGTGGTAATGGTAGTGGTGTTGTTGTTGTTGTTGATGGTGGTGGTCTTGTTGGTGGTGGTGGTGATGGTGGTGGTGGTGGGAGTAAGCTCTGATTGGTGGTGGTCGTAGTGTTGTTGTTGTTGGTGGTGGTGGTGGGAGTAAGCTCTGATTGTTGTTGGTGGTGGTGGTAGTGTTGTTGGTGGTGGTGGTGGCGGTGGGAGTAAGCTCTGTTGGTGGTGGTGGTGGTGGTGGTAGTGTTGTTGATGATGGTGGTGGTGGTAGTGTTGGTGGTGGTGGTGGTAGTGTTGTTGTTGTTGTTGTAGTTGTGGTGGTGGTAGTGGTGTGTCTGTGTGTTCGTGTTAGAATTCTTACCACGTCTTATCTCTTAAAACTTAGAGTTACAAAACAAGCTTGGTCTTACCAAGAAATGTGTTGCCTGGGTAGATGACTCGACATCTATGGGGGCCGATATTTTTATAACAAACCATTTAGTTTTATAACTGCTTTAATGTTGCATGTGTCTTGTTTATCTATTTTTATTACTGATAACTGACATGTCTCTCTCCCCGACCCCCGACCCCATGTTTGTTCTTAATGCTTTCTTTACTTGTTTTCTTTTCTTTTGGTCTTTATATCTGTAATTTCTTTCTCTTTTAACTATGGTTTTTATTATTGCTGCTGTTACTGTTTTTGTCATGTTATTATTGTTGTTTTTAGTTGTTATTGTTGATTTTAGTTGTTATTGTTAGGGGTTGACCTTTTCTTTCAACTGTGTTTTTTTATTATTGCTGCTGTTACTGTTTTTGTCATGTTATTATTGTTGATTTTAGTTATTGTTAGGGGTTGACCTTTTCTTTCAACTGTGGTTTTTCTTATTATTGCTGCTGTTACTGTTTTTGTTTTGTTATTATTGTTGATTTTAGTTGTTATTGTTAGGGGTTGATCTTTTCTTTCAACTGTGTTTTTTTTATTATTGCTGCTGTTACTGTTTTTGTTATGTTATTATTGTTGATTTTGCTGTTATTGTTGGGGGGTATCATGCATTTGCTTTA
>JAPXFY010004658.1:0-17288 GCA_030674185.1 Monoplex corrugatus | reverse complement strand
GATGGTGTGTTCTGAAATTTCTGGAGAGTCAATCTTTTTCCCCCCCAAGTTGAACGGGAAACTGATGGGGAAAAAAATGCCCAAAGGGTAAAGCAGCAGAATACTACGTTTTTGGGGAAAGTAAAGTGTTTTCGCCCGTGATGTGCTTTGAAAAAAGTATGGAGAAAAAAGCCTGCTTGCCCCGACCATCTGGTTCAAATTTTAAATGTCAACCAAGGATACTGTGAAATCTGCTATGTCAGGGGTTTTGGGAATTTGTTTCGCTGTTTTTTTTGGGGTTGTTTTTTTTTCAGGGGCCGTCGTTTTTAAAAAATGTTGATGTTAGTGTGATCACTTTTTTTGTTTGTTTTGTGTAGAAGTTTTTTTATTTAAAAGTCGCTGTGGATTTCTTTTTTCCCATGTTCTATATCTTAAGCGTGGTATTATTGTTGTTGTTGTCATTATTGTTGTTATTTTCTTGTGATTGTTTTGTTTTCCCTAATTCGTTGGGGGGTTTTTAAAAGTATTTTTGTTTTCTAAGATCAGTTTTAAAACTCCTGTTTTGGGTTTTTTTTAATCTCTCCTCTCAAAAAGTTCGTCTTTCTCTCTTTCTGGGGCTCTCTTGCTCTCGCTCTCTCTGGGTTTTTCTCTCTCTTTCTCTTTCTCTTGCTGTCTCGCTTCACTTTCTCTCTCTCTCTCTCTTTCTGTGTCTCTTTGTTTGATTTCTCCCTCCCCCCCCCCCAAGTTCAGTTCTTTCTTTTTCTATTTCCCCCGCCCTCCCCCAACTCCCTCCAACTTCAGTTCTGAGCTTTTAAAAAAATCTAAAAATTGGGGTCTGTGTGTGAGATGTAGGGCCTGTTGCAAAGTTGGTGATGTGTTGAACCTGGCTGGAGAAAATTTGGGGGTGGCTTCCATTCCACCCGCTGTGAGGGGGGTCCCTAAATTTTTTGGGTTTTGGGGGGAAGCTGAAGCATTGGGGGGAAAGGGAAGAGGCCCCCATAAAAACGCTGACCTGAGAGTTGTGAGGTTTGTACCCCCTCATCGTCCTAAGTTTAGAGAGGGTTATTTTTTTACTTTTCAAAATTTCTTTTTTGGTCTGCTGCAAATTTTTTTTTGGGGGGGGGGGGGGGGGTTTTTTGTTTTATGTGGGGGAGAGGTTACGTTAAAGTTCTAAAGGGTTGCTGTTTGCTAAAAATTTTGCTGTAAAATATGGGCCCTGTTTTTGAGGATTTTTTTTCCCCCAATTCAGTTGTAAAGCAGGGTGTGTAGGTAAAATTTTTTAAATTTTCACTGCTTTTAGAAATTTTGTATTGATGTGATATTTGGGTTTTTTTTTTTATTGTATTTTTTTTATTTAGTTTTTTACTCACAGTGGTTTGATTCATCTTGATTTATTTTATCTTGTTGATGTTGTTTCCCCCCTTTTGGGGTTTTATTCCTTGGTGTTGGATTGTTTGAAATCAACAGGGCCGGTTTTATGTGTGTGTGTGTGTGGGGGGTTTGTGTTTTTTGGGGTGTGTGTGTTTTTTTTTTTGTGTGTGTGTGGGGTTGTGTGTGTGTGTTTTGTGTTGTGTGGTGTTTGGTGTGTGTTTGGGGGGTATGGTGTGTGTGTGTGTTTGTGGGTGTTGTGTGGGGTTGTGTTGTGGTTGTGTGGGGTTTTTTGGGGGTGGTCTTTGTTTTAAAGTTATTTTACTAAAAAATTTTTTGACAACAACAAAAAGAAAAAAAAGGGGGTGATAAGAGGAGGAGTGAAGAGAATATTTGAAAATTGTCAATTTTAAATTGAGGGAAAAATGATCCAGGGGAAAACCCCAAAAATTTTGAAGAGGGGAAAGGGAAAACTAACAAATAATGTTACCCCCAAAAAAACGTTTTTTTCCCAAAAAAACTAACAAACAAAAATTTTTTTAAAAATCTGGAAGAAAGAAAAAAAAAAATAAAAACTAATAATTGACTAACCTAACAGTGAACAAAGAAAATAACATTTTAAAATAAATTTTCTATAGGACGTTTTTTACCGGCTAAAAAAAAATTCATACAGTAATGATGATGAGGCAAAATATCAGAAACTGTTTCTCATTTATGGTTGGAATATGTGTTTTACCTTAAGCAAGAAAGAATATGACTATGTGTTATCTTCTTTCCACACAGACATACTTGTTTTGGTGTTTTTTTTTTTGAAAACATCAATTTTCCCCTCTAAAAAAAGGGGGGAATTTTTAAAATTCTGCTGGATGAAGTGCTTGAGTATTTTGCTAACTTCAAAGTTCATGTAAATTTTCTATTTTTTTTTTTAAATTTGGGAAACTGCTTCCGACGTTTTTTAAAAAAAAGTGAATTCTCGTGAACGAGAGAGAAAGCTGGATATTGTTGAATCTGGAGAGTTATTAGCTTTTTTTTGGCACCCCTGTAAACCCTTTAAAATCTTAAAACGAAAAAAACGGGGGAAAAAGGTATCCAGCAAAAAAATTTAATACCCATTTGCCTCAAAAGATAAATTATAAAAAAAAATAAAAAAATTTTCCCAAAAAATCATTTTCCCCCTTTTGGGTTTGTAATTTTAAAAATTTTAAACCCCCTGAAGAAACTGAGTTTAAAAAAAGAAAAAAAAGTATTTAAAAAATTGTCCTAGGAAGAAGTATCAAAAATTTTTAAAAACCCATTAATATTGAAAAGATTTTTCGGGCTGTAAAGACAGATTTATAAACCCCCATGTAAAAAGATTTTTCAATTTTGAGAGAGGTATTAAAACGCTGACCCTGCTTTTCTTTCAGTTACTGACCCTTTTTTTGTAAATTTTCCAATGTCGGAATATAAGTGTCTTTGACATTTAACCTGATTCCCAGAAAAGTTTTTTTTTTTCCCCTTTTTTTTAAAATTTTTGTGTGTGTAGTAAAATTTGGGGCTTTTTTGGAGTTCCCAACGGGGTTTTGGGGGAAAAAAAGGAAAAGGGTCTTATGGGAAAATGTTACGTGTAGTTTCCAATTTCCCCCTTTTTCCATGACGTCAGATTTTGTTGTTCCCAAGAGTGCCTGTGAAGATATTGATTTAGCTTTTTTGGAAAGTCAGTTATGATTCATTTTTAATTTCTGTTTCGGGGGGAGTTTTCTACGGGGGGTTGTTTTTCTTAAAAAAAATTTTTAGTAGAAACCCGATTTCCTTTGCTCATAAAGGGGGGCAACGTTTGTTTTTTTTTATATGTGCAAAAGACGGGAAAAGCATGTTTTGGAAAAGACCCAGTGAATTTTGGGAAACCTTTTAAAAATCTATGCTCTGCAGTTTTTTTAGTAAGTGTTTCGGGGGCACTGAAGAAGATTTCTTGGGTTTGGGTTTAAATTTTGGGATCAAAAACCCCGTTTTAAAAAAAAGATAAACAAGTGTTGTGAATCTTGATCCATGCCTTTTGGGCGAACTATTTTTAAGAAATTTAAATTTTTTGGCTTTGGTTAATAATTATTCAATTGTTTTTTTCCCCAAATAATTTTCCCTTTAAGAAAAATCCTAAAAATTTTTAAATTTGGATTTTTTTAAAAACGGAAGAAGAGTATCTCCCGTTTAAAAGGGGGGAATATTTATGGGTTAGCCCCCATTATTAAAAAAAATATTTTTGATTTTTCCGGGGATATTTGAAAATTTTTTTTCCCCCATGTTTTTCGCGCTATTTTTCTTTTTTAAAATTGGGGTAGCATTTGCTTTGAAAAATTTTAATTTACAGGCCAAAGGGTTTTCCTTTTCATATTTACCTGCCCACATGAAAAAATTCGTCAGCATATGAGTTTAAAACTACGGGCTTAGATACTTTACTGGGTAAGTATCCCATTAATATATGAAAAAAAAGGGGAGCAAAAACGGATCCCTGGGGTCCCATTTGAAGAAATTTTTTTTTCGTGGAATATACATTTTCAATCCTCGTTTGAAATACTCTGTTTTCAAGAAACACTTTTAAAAAAAATCAAAAAATGTGCCCCCGTCGCCATATTTTTTAAAATTTTAAAAAAAAAACCCGGGGGTGCCACATTTTTCTTTTTGCTTTCGTTATATCAAAAAATGTAGGGAAAACACTTGACGTCTTGCAAATTGTTTTTTTTATGTTGTGTTAGCTTTTTTTAGTTTGGGTGGTGTGTGTGTGTGTGTTGTGTGTGTGTGTGTGTGTGTGTGGGTGTGTGTGTGTGTGTGTGGGGTTGTGTGTTGGGGGGTTTTTTGGGCCAAAAATGAAATAAACCAGTCTCATGTATGTGGTTTACACAATGACTAGCGACGGGAAAGGGTTTTGGGTTTGAACCCCAAACGATTTGTCAGAATTTTTTTGTGGCCCCCATCCTGTGGTGGGGGTTCATTTGGAATCCAATCAGTCTCGTCACTATTTATTGTGGCTTCTTCCCCCCGTTTCTGGGGTTTTTTTTGGAAGCCCCGGGGGGGTTTTTAGTTTTGTCCTTTTTTTAAAAGTGTCAGTTTAGAGTTTGCTCAAATGTCTTTTTTCAATACCGGGGGAAACCCATGGAAAATTTCTATCATGAAAGAAAACGTAGGGAAAACAGCCTTGTCCACGGTCCAGTCCCGAATGGTATGTATAGCGTCATCATTAAAACATCCCATCAACATGAATTGTAAAAAATTTCCCAAGGGGTTTTTGGGGCAGTGTAGTAGGCCCACAAAAGAAACAACAAAAAAAAAAAACAAAAAAAAAAAAAAAAAAAGGTAAAAAAAGATGTTTCAGTTTCAGTGGATGGATTTTACCCAGTTGAAGTTAAAAAATAAGACCAAGACACCAATTTTTTTAAAAAGTAAAGTCAGGGTGGGTAAGGTCCAGGCCCCCAACATTTCCTTTAATAGGGATTTTTTCGGCTTGTGTGTGAAAGGAATTTTTTTAAAAAACCCGTTTTTAATTATATATTCTTTTTACTTTTTATGTCAGTCTCCCCTTTTTTTTACTTCAGAAATTTTTTTGGATTTCAGCTGATGCTTTTAAACCCCCTTTTACTCCCGCCCCAACCCAATCAACTGCAAAAAATTAACCTTTTGACTCCCTCCCCCCATCCAACCCGCCCCTGCAGGGGCGGTGGATGGTGGGGAATAAAAGGGGTTTAAATTTTTGCTTTGCTGAATATTTCCCCAATGCAGGATGTGGTGGACAGGGGGGGGTTTGCGGGAGTCAAAGGGTTAAGGTTAAATAAAAAAATAACTCACACACCCCCAAAACCCCACACCCACCACACCAAAAAACAACAAAAAACAACACCCCAACTCCCCCCACAACCCAACACCCCAAAACACACATATTTATGTATTTTTCGTGTGTGTTTTTGTGTGTATTTTTATATATATATATTTATATTTTAAAATTTAAAAATATATATATTTTTTTGGGGATACAAAACAGCTCTTGTAAATAATATTTTTTAATTTGTGATATTGGAGTGTTTGTTTTGTTTTTCTTTTTTTTACAAAAGTTTATAGTCTTGCCCCCCCGAGCTTTTTATACTGGGTGGTTTGAAAATTTTTTGTATTTTGCATTGCTTTACAGTCAAAAACTCTGGGTTTTGACCCCTTGGTACCCTTTGTAATTTTTCTGTATTTTTTTCACAGCTCTTTAATCTAATATTTCTTATTAAAAGGGGGAATATGTTTGTGATTATACATTTTTACACAGCTCTTATAATCTAATTTTCTTTTATTAAAAACGGGAAATTTTTTTTGTGAATTATACATTTTTAACGCCCCTTATAAAAAAATTTTCTCTTTATTAAAAAGGGAAAATTTTTTGTGTTTTTACATTTTTACACAGCCCTTTATAATCAATTTTCTTATTAAAAAGGGGGGAATATTTTTGTGATTAAAACATTTTTCCACGCTTTAGAGTCTAAAAACTTTCAGTATTGTCTGCAATTTTTTTTTGTGATTTTTTTTGGGTTTTTTAACAAATTTGATTTTTTTCTTTTATCATTTTTGGGATTCTTCGTTTTTGTTCATTGGGAACGGGGTAAGGTCAGCATTAGCAGGGGGAATGAAAAAATTTTATTTTCTGTTTTTGATAACTGCCATGGAGCTTTTTTGGTCAGCAGAGTTGTTGTCAGTTGATGAGACTCTAAATGCAGTAATCTTTCCCAAGTGTCAGGTCCTTTTTTGACTGTAGGGAAAAGATGGTAAGGTGTTTTTTTAAAAACGTGCGTGCATGGGTGCCCCCAGCCATTTGTGGGATTTTCCCCCATCGGGGACAAAGGGGTTTTTTGTTTTATGAACTTTATTTGACGTGTGATGGAGTGTTTTTTTTTCAGCTATATGTTTTGGTATTTTCTTTTTTTTATTGTGCATGTTGACTTTAAAAAATGTTTTCATATTGTTTTGTGTATGCTGATTTAAAAAACAAAAAATACAGTAATTTTCTTTCATTTTCTATTTGGGGGGTTTTTGAATGAAAATTTTCTTACATTTTTGTTCTCTTTTTTCCCCGTTTGATTGCCAAAACCCAAACCGGGGCATCCAACAAAAGATACACAGGCCACACACAGAAAAAATACATGAATTCATAAAACCCCAGAGACTGTGTGATTTCTGTCGGGTTGTCTGTCTGTTTTGGTCTGTCTGCCCTCTTTTTTCTCTCCTCTTCACATACACACATACACACGAGCGCGCGCACACACACCCCTTCCCCCCCCCCTTTTTAAAAACGTGCAGTGTCTTTTTTGCACGGGGCTGGAAAAAAAGGGAAACAACCCCGGAAGAATAGTTTTTTCCTTAAGCTAGTTTTTTCCCTTTACCAGCCAGTATAAAAAAGGTTTGGCGTTTTTTCCACGGGAAGGGGCTAAAAATTTTTTTTT
This sequence comes from Monoplex corrugatus, assembly GCA_030674185.1. NCBI lineage: Eukaryota > Metazoa > Mollusca > Gastropoda > Littorinimorpha > Ranellidae > Monoplex > Monoplex corrugatus. The sequence goes on along the minus strand of JAPXFY010004658.1, from coordinate 10,491 downwards.
TTTTTTGTGATGGGGGAAAATACAGTGTTGTCTTAAGTCAAGAAATTTTCACTTTAAATGTGTGAGAAAGTACGAATAAAAAAAAGTCTCGGGCCAAGGGGACCGTATAATGGACAAAAGGGCGAGGCCTTTTGGTTTGGGGAAACCTTCATTTTTCCCCTCAAAGCAGTTTGGATTCCCCTCCCCAACTGGTTACAAAGACGTTTTCCCATGCTATGAGCTGTTTGGGACAAAGACACACAGTAAAATTTTTATTTCCCCTTTTTTTTTCGATTTCAAGTAAAAACTGAAATTTCGGCATACATTTAAGGAATCCCGGGGCTCTGCTAAAAAAAAAAAAAAAAGGGTCAGCTTTAGAATGGCTTGGAAAATTTTTTTTTTCCTCTTTCTTCCCCAAAAAACACACACCACCACACACAAACGCACACCACACACTTTTTCCACACCCCGCCGTCCACAATAAAAAGAAAAAAATTTCTATGAAACAAAAAATTTTAGCTCCCCCCGTACCCCCACACCACCCCAAAACACACACACACCCACACACACACAACACCACAACCCCCCAAACACACACACACACACAAAAAACACATACTCCCCAAAACACACATGTATGCATACACTTTTTTATCAAAACACAAAAAACACAAAAAAAATTTTTTTCCCACACACCCCCACAACAACACAACACACACACACCACCCCAAAACACACACACACAACACGTAACACGTTTCACCACAAAACACCGTAATAAAACCACACAGGCACACGAATGTTTTGTCTCAGCAAACAAACTGCCACACGGCCCCTGGACGCTTGAAAAACACACCACACACGTACCCCCCCACACCACACACACACCTCCACCCAAAACACACAAAACACGTACGCACACACACAGACACACAGACCCACACACACACACACACACACACACAAAAACAAAAAACACGGGATCACTCACGTCATAGATGCGGAGCGTACATTTTTGTAGTTGTATGCCAATGTGGGGGGGTGTTTTTTTTGGGGGGTGTGAGTGTGGTGTGTGTGTGTGTGTGGGGTGTGTGTTGTGTGTGTGTGGTGTGTGTTTTGTGGTGTGTGTGTGGGGTGGATGTGTGTGTGTGTTATGTTGGGGAAAAAAGAGACAGAGAGGAGGTGTGTGTATGCATATGAGGGGAAAAAAGAGTGAAAAGGAAAAGGGGGAGACGAGAGAGAGAGGAGGGGAGAGAGAGAGGAGAGGAGGAAAAAAGAGTTGAAAACTTGAATTTTTACGATTTCATGTCTTTAAAAAAGCATTTAGCCAAACAAAATGGGGTTCTGATTTCAAAATAAAAAAAAGACCGAAAATAACACATTTCACTTTCAGACATATTAACCAAGGCGTCATTCATCATCATCAACACCATTATTCAACTATTTTTATTATTATTATTTTTTTATTATTATTTTTATTATTATTATTATTATTATTTTATTATTATTATTTTTTATTATTATTATTGTTATTATTATTATTATTATTATTATTATTGTTTTTATTATTTTTTATTTTTTTATTATTATTATCCTGGCCCTTAATATTCCCCTCGGTTTTATTATCGGGGGTTTTTTTTAAAAAAAAAGAAAAACCCAAAACCCTTTTAAAAATTTTTTTTAACATAATTACAACTAAAAAAAAAAGTTTTTGGCCGGGAAAAACTACCTGCCCAAAAAGAACAACATATGTATTGTTAAAGGGGTTTTTTAAAATTTTTAAAAAAACCCCATTTTCCAGAAAAAAAAATTTTCATTTTTCACTATAAAAAAAGCTTTTAATTTGGGAAAAATTTTTTTCTCTTAAAACCCCCAAACAAAAAAAAAAATCATTATTTCCCTTGCCTTTTTCAGGGGAGGGGGAAGACAGACAACAGAAGGGCTTCAGAAGATTTTTCTTAACAGGCTTCCCCCTATGGGGGTCAAATCTGCCCTTCAGGCATCATCCCACCCTTAAGTTTTTTAGGCCTTCCTAAAACAGAATTCTTTGGCTACTAATTTTAAAAAAAAAACCCCTGCCAAAAATTTTCCTTCTTTCATTGTGAAAAAAAATTGGGGACCAAAGGGGTTTAAAAAAACCCCTTTAGAAAAGGGGTTTTTTCCCCGCTGTTTTTTTTAATTTTGGGTGTGTTTTCTCATCTACCCCCAGCCCTTTTTTGGGGCTTTCTTGAAGTGGGGAGGCTTGGTTCTCAAAATTTGACTGAATTTTCCCTTTTTTCCTTTCCAAAGTTTTGGGTTTCATTTAAAAAAAATTTTTTTTGGGAAGAGGCCCCCATTCCCATGCAAGTTTTTGGTTTTTTTTCCCATCCGGGGGTGTTGTTTCTTTGAAAAGAAAGGCTTTGGGGGACCCTTAATTTTACTTCCTAATTTTTTGAGTTTCGATGTTCCCCTTTCCAAAAACCCAGAGGGAAAATTCCACCCATTGCAATGCCCACTCTGGGTCTATCAGCCCCCGTGGTGTTTTTCTTTGGTAGAGAACCGCATTAAAAAAACCCCCTTGGGAAAATTTTTTTCCCCTCAGCTTTGGGGGGATGTTTTTGGGATGTGAAAATTTAAAAAGGGGCCCCCGCTGGATCATTTTTTTTGGGGAAAACTGATCCATATGCTTTCCCCCCGGGATCAACCAAACTCGTCAAGGGTCTCTCTTCTGGGTTTTTGCTTTTTGGATGGCACCCCAAACCCCCAAAAAGTGGCTGTTCCAAGATGGGGGTTTTTCCCTGGTTCCCCCCCCTTTTGGGGGATGACTATCCAGATATTGTTTTCAGTGGTTTTTTTTGTAAATTTCTTGCTCCCCAAAAACAGAGAAAAGTTTTTCCCCTCGACGTTCGGGAAGTGATTTGGGGCCAAAAACTGATTGATGCTGCTGGAGTTCTGCTCCTTAGGAATATAAAATTCCTTCAGCCCCTCATCCATGGTCGCGATCTTCGGGGTTTCCCCCAGGGCTGATCAAAACATTTGTGGAGCCACCGAGCACTTTTGGGCTTTCTTTTTGAGCGGGTTTTTGGTTTTCCCTTTTGGGGCCAGGTCCCCGTTGGTTTTCTTTCTTTATACGTTCTTCATTAAAAGGGGTTTTGGGGTGGTTTGTTTTTTAATTTTTTCCTTCTGCGCTGCAGGCCAAACCAGATTCTGGATTTCAAGTGGTTTCCCCCCGTTGAGAATGGAATATGTTTCCCCGAGATGCTGCCTTGGGGTTTCCTTGCCCACTGTGAGAGTCCCCCGATTTTGGGGTTTGTTTTAAAAAACTTTTTTTTTAAAATCAAAAAGGGGTCTTTGAAAAACGATCTTGAGTCTTTTTTTTTTGCTTTTCTTCGCCTTGCTGATTCCACTTTGCTGGGAGCATTGTGTTTGGCCTTCAGATCTTTCCCCCGGGTTCCCCCAGCCCTTGCTTCTCGAATTCTGAGGCAGTTTTTTTTTCGCTTTTTTTTAAAAATTTCCCTTTTTTCCCTCCCCGGGTGCTCTCCATTGTTTTGTCTTCTGGATTTCTGGGAAGGCGTTTTTGTCTTTTTGCTTCCCCTCCATAAGTGTCCTGGGAGATAGAGTATATGAGTTCCGTATTGTCAAGTTTGTGTTCCAGGTAAATGTTCCTATTAGGCATTCAGTTAAGGACAAGTTCCTTTATCTAAATTCTCCCATTGTGAAAATTTAAAATTTTTACAATAACATTTTTGTCGTTTTTTTAATGTGTAAAAAACTATGTAAAAAAAAAGGTCATAATATGCAACTGTTCACTGACAAAAAAAAAATCAAAACGGGCGAATTTAAAATTTTTCCCGGGGGGGGCCCGACGTTGCTTTTTCTCTAAACAAAAAAATTTATACCCAAAAAAAAAATAGATTTATATAAACATTAGTTTCTTTTGATGCATCAATAAAGTATTTTAAATAATGAAAAGGGTTTCCTATGGGTTTTAGGTCCCAATCAATTTCTTAATATTTTGTAGTGCTGGACAGAAAGCAAAAAAACAACTTCATCTTCCTTTGAAATTTTTTTTCAAAAGGGGGGAAAAAAATCAATCTCTCTGTTGAGATCTATATTAAAAATTTTAAAAAGGGATTATTAATTTTGATATGCCAAGTCTAAATCTTGCTGTCACATATTTAAAAAAGTCTGTCCATATTATTTTATATATATGATTTCACTTCACGAGGGGGACAAAAATTCTGTAAAAAATTTTATTGTCAATTTCTTTTAATGTGATTTCCTTTTTGCCATCCCCAGTCAATTTAAAAAAAATGACGAAAATCCCCTACGAATGTATTTAAATTGCCAACACCTTGAATTAAAAAATACTACACCATATCCATTTAAAAAAAACAAGCAGGGACATTGACACCCGGTTGGTTTACTTTTTGGGGGCTAAAATTTTTTTAATTTTTAGGGATATTTTTACCTTTGCGAGGTTTTCTATAATTTTCCCCTCTGTATTAAAATTTAAAAAAATAGTTTGGGTAATCTAACGGCAGAGTTTTTTAAAATTTGGCCTTTGGATTCTGTTGTCTCTCCTACACAAAAGTCTTTTGGGTACGCATATCCACTCCTAAAAGTTTCTTTAAGGCAAATGTGTGAACTGATTCACAGTGAGCAGCAGTTTTATCAAAACCCCCCCTTAATTCAGGCCTTTTTTTTCAATAGGGGTTTTTGGGAGAATAAAAAAAATTTTTAAAAATTTAAATAAAAGAATTGTTATCAAGAAAATCAAACGTCCCCATTTATACTTAAAAAAGGCATTTTTGGCTCTGTAGCCAGATTTTAAAGCCCAGCAAAGCTCAAAGTGTTGGAAATTTTTCCCCCAAATATTTATACAATTTACCAGGGGGCTTTTCCTCCCATCATACGCCCCTTTTCTCTCGCCCCCAAAAAAACCCCCTTTTCCTGTTATGTACTTACTTTTAGATAAATTAACTTTAACTGAAGTGCTGTTTTGCACGTTGAAAAAACTATTCAACTGGTCTGCCCCCAAAAGATTGTTTTGACATCAGCAAGGAAAAAAACATCAGCAAGAAAAAATAAAAAAAAAAATTGTAAGATCTGCGAAAAAAGTCCCCCCTGCCTTCCATTTTTAATTATTTAAAACGCCAAAAATTTTTTTATAAAAGGAGAAAAAACAGGGCTGCATGCTCACCTTTTTTTTACTCCCCCCCTGACAATTAATAATTCAGTCTTTTGGTACCCCCAAACCAAAATTTGGGGATTTCACCCCCTTTCTTTCATCAGTATTTAAAAACACCAAAACCAATTTCCCCCTAATACCATTTTTAAGCAAAATGGGGCAAGAAAATTTTTTTGTTAAGGAAAAACAAAAATGCTTTCTCAAAAATCTATGAATGCAACATAAAATTTTAAAAAATTACAAAAAATTGTTTCTGTACCTAGAAATTTAAAAAAAACTTTTTGGGTTTTTGGGTTGGGAATACCCCCCTTTTTAAACCCCCGTTTTAGGGGTCCCCCTTTTATGGCTTTTTCTTTCCCCCTTCCTGCAATCTGTTTTTAAACAATTATGCTGAAAAATTTATATTATGTCCCCTAAGGAAAATTCCTTAGTTTTTTTGTTTTTTTTATATCTCCTTTTTTTTTCAGTGGAAAAATTTAAAAGTTCCCCGTCCATTTCCCCTTTAAATTTTAACCCCTTTTAAAAAAAGAGTTTGAACAATTTAAAAGAAACTGTAGGGCCCCCCAACTTTTTTTACTTTGAATTTTTAAGAGTTAAACTATAATTCCCTTTCGGGTTTAAACAGCCTTCCATTTCTAATTTTTTTTAGTGCAAGATTTATTTTTTTAAAAAGATTTTGGACGTTTTATGTAATCATCACCCTCGTCAAACGGCAAGTTTCACCCTTTTAAAGTAATTTTTCCCGTTGCATTTTAAAATGGCTTTTAAAAAAATTTTTTTCCTTTTTTCAATAGTGGTTTACTTCTAGTTTTTTTTTTTTTGAAAGAAACTTTTGAAAATTTTTTTCCCAAAAATTTTTTTGGTCTTTATAGAGTTACAAGCTTATTTTTTTTTGTATCTTTTTTTCTGCCTTTTCTTTTCTTAAGTAAAAAAATTTTTATTTTGCCTAGCAATTGTGTTTTCTCGGGGTTTTTTTTGAGCGGTTTTTCATATTCTAAGCAGGGCCAAAAAATTCCCCTTTTACTAATTACGCATTCATGATCAAACCCAAACCCCAAGTAGATATCCATCTTTCGAAATATACGTTTTTTTCAAAGCATTTTTCATTTCTTTAATACAAACATTTAAACATTTTGGTTTCCTCGTTACTCAACATCTATCAAACTAATTTAAAATTATCTTTCACGACATTTTTCCCCCCCCCTAATGAATCATTATAACATGTACGTTTTTTATTTTTTCCAGATCAATTTTTCAATGAAAATTGGGTTATGATTTTCTTTCTCCTTATAAGCTTTGTTTTTTTATGGAAAAAAAAATAAAAAAAATGTCACAGGTGATGATCAGATTCCACTCCGGGGAATGGAAAAAATCGCGAAAGTCATGTAACAATCAAGGAGTCATTTGAAAATATGAAAAAATCAAAAACACTCTTTTCCCCTTTCCCTTTTATATTATGTTAGTGACCTTTTCCCCCTTACCCCTTTTTCCCCAACCATTTTTAAAAAGCACAAAACCCAGAGCTGTGACTTTTAATAGCAATTGCCCTTTGTTATTCACAACGAGTCCCCCGAAGTAAAAGGAATCTGGTTCTGACTTTTCGCGTATTGTGCTTTACATTTCACAAAAAATTTTTAAAGGGGCAGGCATCTTTTTCACAAGGGGGGGGGGGGGGGGGTGAGGTGAAAAACAAAATTTTCTCAACCCCAAAAATTTCACAACCCTTTCAGTCAGCTGGGAAAAGGGGGGGGTCTACCTCTAAAACCCCAAATAGGCCTCGTTGTTATTTTTTTCAACTGAAACCCCATGGGTGTTTCAACAATAAAAAAAAAGATTAACCCTTTTATTCCCCCCCCGTATCCATCAATTATAAAAAATTAACTCTTGACTCCCGGAAAATATCCCCCAGCTTCGCAAATAAATCTTTGACTCCCTCAGGAAGTGGGGGATAGGGTGAGGGAGTCAAAAAAGGGTTTAAAGGGTTTTTTTTTGCTAGCTAGTTGACAAAGAGGATGCTGGTGAGCAGGGTGCGGGGAGTTAAAGGTTAAGAGAGTCGTTAAAATGTTTCTGTTGTTTATTTAAAAACCCCCGTCAAAACCTAATGGCCTATGTTTAAATTTGAAACATTTATGGTAAACCTGTTTAATAAATTGGGTGTTTATTACTATGTGGTCGAATAATGTGGGGCGTTTTTAAAAGTGTAGAGAAATTGAAATACGTAACAATCACGAATGAAAATTTTAACGTACTCTTCTCTCTCTCTCTCTTCTCTCTCTCTCTCTCTTCTCATCTCTCTCTCTCTTCTTCTGTGTCTCTCTCTTCACTTTGCCTCTCTCTCTCCCCCCACTCCCCTTCTGTCTTGCTCGCTTTTTGTCTCTCTCTCTCATTCTCCTCTTTTTTTTCTCTCTCTTTTGTGTCCCTTTTTGGTATTTTCTCTGTCTCTCCTCTCTCTTTTCACTTCATATTTGTGTGGGTAAATTTGGCCACATAAAAAACGGTCATTTCCCTTTTTTCTCTCTCTCTCTTTTTTTCCCCCTCTTTCTCTGGGGTTTTTCTTGCACGCACACACACACACACCAAACAAAAAACAACCCACACACACACAACACCCCACACACCACACGCACACACACTTTTTTTATATATATGGTATATATATGTTATATATATAATATATATGATTTTTTATATATTATTATTACATTATTTTTACAAGACGCACCCCATAACACTCGCATCCCACACACGCCAGCCCCAACTCACATAAAAACCCCTCCCACACAGACACCAGAGACACGACACCACACACACACCACCACACACACAACAACATGCACCCAAAAAAAAACCCCCACATGTCACAAAAGGTGTGTTTTGTGTGTGTGGTGTATGTGGGGTTTTGGTGTGTGTTTTTGTGTGTGGTGTGTGTGGGTGTGTGTGTGTGGGGTGTGTGTGTGTGGTTTTGTGGTGTGTGTGTGTTTTGGGGTGTGTGTGTGTTGATCCTTCCCCATGTGAATCATTCTGCAGGGTAAAATTCAGGGGTTCAGGGGTTGTTCATCTTAGTGTTTGTTTGTGTAAGTGATCTTTGGTCAGTGAGTGTCATTCACCATGTGGCTTTGCTTCTTTTCTGCGTTGTTTTTGATGCTATCTTGACACCGAACATACTGGGAAAAAAAAATCAAACGAGCCTGGTGCCCCAAAAAACATCCCCCACAAAAAAAGGGGTAGTTAGAGAAACAAGGGTCCATTTTAAGGGAAAGGACAAAAACCCGAATGAAACAGACGTGTTTTTGGGGGAAAATTGTTGTTTTAAAAAACCCAAAAAAGGGAGTGATGTTTTAAAAGGGGTTTTTTTCCAGCCCTTTGCCATCCACAGGTTTTAAAAATTTTTAGTGAACGGGGAGGGGTTTGGGGGGGTTTTTAGCCTGTTGACTGTGTTCATAGCTGTTCTTTTTGGGGGTGGCTGCCCCGGGGCTGATGGACAAAATGTACTTCACTATCATATACACGGGGTGGCTGCCGGGGGCTGGGACACATGACTTTTACTATCTATACACTGAGGCTGGCTGTGGTGCTGATTTACCACGTACTTTTTCCCCCCATATACACTGGGGCTGGGCCCGGGGGGTTTTGGGGCTGATGGACAAAATGTACTTCAATTTATATTTCACTGAGGCTGGCTGCCCGGGGCTGATGGAAAAATGTTTCTTCACTATCTTTTACAAAGGGGCTTTGGGGTTGCCCGGTTTGATGGACCATGTAAATTTACTATCTATCACTGGGGCTGGCTGCCTGATGCTTGGGTGGCACATGTACTTTTTTAAAAATTTTACACTGGGGCGGCTGCCTGGGGCGGGTGGACACATGTTAATTTTACTATCATATACATGGGGCTGGCTGCCGGTGCTGTGGGGCACATTTACTTCATTCATTTACATTTAGGTTGGGGGGGCCTTTGGGGCGGGTGGACACATGTACTTACCCTTTTTTATATTTTTGGGGCTGGCTGTCTGGTGGGTGTGGAACATGTACTTTCTATATATAACGGGGGTGGGCCCGGTGCTGATGGACCCCATGTACTTACTATCATAATACTGGGGCTTTCTGCCCCGGGGTGATGGAAACCCCCTAATTCATATCATATACACTGGGGTTTGGGTGTCTGGTGTGATGGACAATGTTTTTTTTACCCATCATTACACTGGGGTGGCGGGCCCGGGTTGATGGGGCACATTTTACTTCACTATCATATAACTGAGGGGTGGCTGCCGGGGGTTTATGGACACATGTTTTTTTTACCTTTTCATATACACCCGGGGCTGGTGCCCGGGTGATGGCACTGACTTCACTTCCATTACACTTTGGGGGGGGGGTCCTGGGGCTGATGGAACATGTACTTCACTTAAAATTTAAATGGGGGGCTGTCTGGTGTGTTTTAAAAAATGTACTTTTTTATCATATACATGGGGTGGCTGCCTGGTGCTGATGGAAAAATGTACTTTTACTTCATATACACTGGGGCTGGCTGCCTGGTGCTGTGGACACTTTTACTTCACTTCATATACATGGGGTGGCCTGCCTTTGGGGCTGTGGCCTTTTACTTCACTTCATTTTACACTGACGTTTGAAAAATCTTCACCTGTTGGGTTGTTTTCACATGTCGTCATTCATTGTTGTGCTACCAAAATGCAGTCATTAAACCCTTTTTGGTTGTTTTACACATGCCAGTCAAATCACTTGTTGTGCTACACGTGGGGAGTCACCCCCCCCGTTTGGTTTTTTTACACATGTCCCGTCCCTACATTTTCGGCTTCACTGGCAGTCACCACACCTGTTAGGTTGTTTTACACTGTCGTTTACTTTACTTTTTTGGGGCCACCCCGGGACAGTCATACACCCCGGGTGGGGGTTTTTTTTTTACACAGTCAGTCACTACACTGGGTTTTTCTTCACGTGACAGTCACTAAATTTTTTGGTTTGTTTTCACATGTCCGTTTATCACTTGTCGTGTTTAAAAGTGGGCGTCAACACACCCGTTTTTTCCCGAGAGTTTGGGGGTGATTTCAGGTCTTTCTCCACACCTAAAAAAATTTTCCCCGGGGGTGTCAGGTACAAATGAAAACCATGTTTGTCACGACACGTTGGCCCCGGGGGAAAAAAAAATGGTTGTGGCTGAACAAGCTGAATTTTTCTTGAGTGACAGTCTTTGGTACAGTGACGTCTGGGGCTCATGGCTGTGGGGTGGGTGGTCATGCTGCGGGTGTCCCCTTTTTTTTCTTCTGTCATTTCATTTTTGGTTACAACTTTAATAGGAACCAGTTGAGCCCACACTGACTTTGACA
>JAPXFY010004657.1:12500-17290 GCA_030674185.1 Monoplex corrugatus | reverse complement strand
GGGACAACCCCATCCATATGCGCTGTATCCAAATCTGTTGGCATTCGCTCCAGAGAAATTCATCGTACACGGATATATTCATACCCGCTCCGTCCAAATTTACCAGTAATTATAAGGCAGACTCCTCGAGCCTGCGCAAAACACTATACACTGGTGTGAAGAAATTGAGAGGAGGGAGGGGAGGGAGGGGAGGGAGGACTGAAGAAGTAGATTTGAGAAAATCTAAGCTGACATCACCCCAAATCTAGGAACATTAACACGGGCAGCCAAAAGGCTGGCTTTTATTATTGCAAGCTGGGATTGAAATCTAGACATTGTAAGTGGAATCCTCGGCTCTCTCAGAACCGCTTTATTACGGTTCGTTACACTTTGGCAGCTGCAATTATGCTCGCATCCAGAAGCTTCCGTTAAACCCTGTTGTTGTTATTGTTATTGTTATTTTTTGTTTAAAGCCAAACCGACTGCGTAGAGCCATATCACGGCTATAACCGTTTCAAAATATATAATACTTCAACAGGAGAAAAGGCACATATCAATGCATTCGCGCACATAATCTAAGGAGATGTCCTTTGGCGTTGACCATTCCGTCCAATTTATCGCACAGGGGATTTAAAAAAACAGACCTGAATATTAACTTATACATAACTAAGGACACTAAAACATACAGAAATGGGCCTAAATTACTTTAATTGCTCCCGAATGTCTCATTTCCCTACAGCCAGAAATGCACTTAACATATGTACCCAAATTATCACTCCTAAAGAGAAAGTACGTAAGACTTTATCCAACACGTACAGGTGAATGGACGAGCAAGGCAAAGGAATGATAGGAAGAAATGACAGAAAGAAAAGGAACAAGGCAGAAACAGAGAGAGTGACAGAAAAGAAGAAATTTCTAGCAAGGAATTTTCAGAAGTTGGGGATACTACTTATACTGAAAGAGCCCCCGGCATCCCCACGGGGGCAGTTAAAGCCTGTTAAAGCCTTTTTTCAATAGTGTGAGAGAGGGGCACGGTAGTATAAAGAGTGAAACATCGGAGATCCAGTCAGAAGGTCTGAAATCGTTCCTGCTTGAGTCCCTTCTGCCAGTGTGGAGAGTTCTACAATCTCCCAGGTACCTTCTGCCAGGGTGCAGAGTTCTCCAATCTCCCAGGTACCTTCTGCCAGTGTGCAGAGTTCTCCAATCTCCAGGCAGAGACCTTCTGCCAGGGTGTGGAATTCTCCAATCTTCCAGATACCTTCTGCCACCCGAGGTACCTTCTGCCAGGCTGGAGAGTTCTCCAATCTCCCAGATACCTTCTGCCACCCGAGGTACCTTCCCTTCTGCCAGGCTGGAGAGTTCTCCAATCTCCCAGATACCTTCTGCCACCCCAGGTATCTTCTGCCAGGGTGCAGAGTTTTCCAATCTCTCTCAGGTATATTCTGCCAGGGTGGAGAGTTCTCGAATCTCCCGGGCACTTCTGCCAGGATGCAGAGTTCTCGAATTTCCCAGGTACCTTCTGCCTGGTTGGAGAGTTCTCCTATCACCCAGGTACCTTCTGCCAGGGTGCAGAGTTCCATAATCTCCCAAATACCTTCTGTCAAGGTGGAGACTTCTCCAACCTCCCAGATACCTTCTACCAGGATGGAGAGTTCTCCCATCACCCAGGCATCTTCTGCCAGAATGCAGATTTCTCCAATCTCCCAGGTACATTCTGCCAGGATGGAGAGTTCTACCATCACCCAGGTACCTTCTGCCAGGGCGGAGAGTTCTGCAGTCTCCCCAGTCAATATGTATGTGTGCAGACCTATCGTTAGTCCTTGGACCCGTTTTGTGTGTAGATTTATGCAGAACATCAGCTGTGCACAATAAATGTGTGTAGATTTACACAGAACATCAGATGTGCACATTAAATGTTTGTGTGCAGACCTACGCAGAACACCAGATGTGTACAATAAATGTAAGTCCTGTCTGTAAGTTGCCGTCGCGTGGTGTAGTGGTTATCGCAACGGACTACCGACTGGAAGGTTGTGGGTTCGAATCACCATCAGTCCCTTCAAAAATCATTATGGTATTTTTTCGGCTCTAACCGGCACCTACCCAGAGTTGGGGGCGTGATATGGGCTCCAATAGGAAGACTGGGACCCCAAAGTCGAATCTCGTTCACTTCACGGATGCGTCATTGAAGGATTAGCTCAAATTTTCTGACCAGCACCGCATGTGTCTGTATTTCTCGGGCCTGGTTGACGCCAGGGATATATTATGATAGTAAGCGTAGAGTACAGCTCTGTCATGCAGTCTCAATCCTAGATGGAACTCCATTAGTATCATGAATACCATCCTCATGGACACCATAGCCATCATGGCATTGTAAAAACTGTTCCATCTTATGTGGCCATTAAGGTGGCGTAGAAAATGGGACCAAAAAAAACAACAACAACAACAACAAACAAACAAACAAAAAAGGTGAGCACAAAGGTAACCTCCTTCAGTGCAATGATCCTGAAAAACATATATATATATATAAAAGCCCGGTCACTGTCCAGTGGCTAATAGCGGACACATAAAATAAACACCTTGTATGACACCCACCAAAGACAGAGTATGCATATTTTAGCAGCAACATATTGCCTGCATAGTGTGGAGACAAAAGCAGCGTGTATTCATTTTTCAGAGAAGATCGCAACTCTGAAAAAAGATCGAAAAGAAAACTCCATGTCTTCTCTTATATAATGAAATTGTTGCCGAGCACTTTACAAACGACTTCAGAGCAATGCCTATTTTGCCAAGGGAAATGACAGCGCATTCGTGTTTTGTTACTGCTCATCAATATGCATTGGATGGACTTATATAGACAGGAACCGTTTTGTGTCATAACAACTGGTTGTTTGGAAATGCAAAATTCTCTTTGATTTCTTTGTGATGTGTGTCTGTCTCCCCCCCTCTCTCTCTCTCTCTCTGTCTTTGTCTCTGTCTCTCTGTCTGCCTCTGTCTGTCTGTCTGTATCTCTCTCTCTCTTCCTCTCTCTCTCTCTCTGTCTCTCTCTCTCTCTTTTTTTTTCTCTTTCTCCCTCTCCTCGCTCAGATATTTTATTTCGCTTTTGGTTGTCTACTTTATTACGTTTTAATTCTCCTGCACTATTCTGTTTTCTGTTGTTTCAATAGAAGTACATAGCAACATCAGATGTGTAAGTTGGCCTATGTGTTATTATCTACTACGTCTGTCTCTCTCTTTCTCTCTCTCTCTTTCTCTCTCTCTCTCTCTCTCTCTCTCTCTCTCCTCTCTTTGTCTGTCTGTATGTTTGTCTCGTCTGTCTCTGTCTGTCTCTCTCTCTCACTGTCTCTCTGTCTCTCTCTCTCCCTCTCACTCACTCTCTCTCTGTCTCTCTCTCTCCCTCTCACTCACTCTCTCTCTCCGTCTCTCTCTCTCTCTTGTCTATCTATCTATCTATCTATCTATCTGTCTGTCTGTCTGTCTCTCTCTCTCTCTCTCTTTCTCTAACCCCCCCCCCCCTCTCTCTCTCTCTCTCCGCCTCCTCTATCTCCTCCCTCTTCCCCTCCTTAACATTAGTGCCATAGCGCTGACGAGTAGGAGGGAGCTGGCTTAAAGCTTCTCAAAGAGAGGTTTTCTGGCAGCAAGCAGAGCCGACAGACACACAGCAAACAAGTTGCTGCAGAGAACGAACCAATCGATAAGAAAGGAAACACAAGACAGTCAAACCGTGCTATCACTCCGTCCACGTAATGATCAAACAAGAATTGCATGATTATATACTGGTGAAATGTTTATTCTTTCGATATAAAGTGTCCATAAATTTGAATGATAAAACAATAAAAAAGAATATATATGTCCCATTTAAGAAATACATCAGCAAAGGTTTTTGAAGTTGTGATGGATAAGCATGCACATGTGTTGGTACAACTTTATGTATTTGTTGTAAATGTATATGTGTGTAAAAAAATAAAAAAGATAAAATACATGTTTTACTCAAAGATGAACTAGCATAGGTTTGAGAGTTTGTGGTGAATAAGCATGCAGATGTATTGGTACAAATAATATGAATTTTATGTATTTGAATATAAAACAGAAAGTGACATTTTTGTCTCTCTCAGAAATGGTCCATCATAGATTTCAGAAGCTGTGGTGAGCAAATATGCATATGTATTGTTACAAATGTATGCATTTATTGTTATTAATGGATATATATATATATATATATATATATATATATATATATATATATATATAAAATATGTATATTCAAGTATAAAACAGACTGTGTCTTACTTGAAAATGAAATATTACACTATTCAGAAATTATGATGAACAAATATGTATACGTATTGGTAATATTTATGTATGTATTGTATGTGTGTAAATTTGTTTATTAAACATAAAACTGAAAAAAATAACATATGTCTTACTTACAAATGAACTATTCTTACTGTACGCAACACCCGAACACCTTGTGGAGGGGTCAAATTTTCGACTTTAAAGTCTTTCTCTCAAGAAACTCAGAATGTCGACTAACAAAGCATAGCTATTACGAAGTTACAAATGAACTATCACGGGTTTAAGAAGTTGTCTCACCTGTCTCACCTGTCGGCGTCACCGAGTTCAGTGTTGGCCGCTGCACTCTTTGACACCGCCACTCTGCTCCAAACGGCTCTGTCTTGACTTTTGTGGACATTTTTTTGTTTTATGTTTAGGTCACTGATATTGGTTATGTTCTCGATGTATGAGATTGGAGGTCTGCCTTTCTTCCTGTTTGCCACTGTTTTTCCTTGAAAAATGGTTTGCCATGTTCTTGC
>JAPXFY010004656.1:2500-17293 GCA_030674185.1 Monoplex corrugatus | reverse complement strand
CCACAAGAGCTTAGATTAATTGAAATGGTCACAACTATGTATAACTTACAAAGTTAGTGGAGCATCCGGAAAGAAATGGGACTTGTAAACAATTTTTGTTGTGACCTTTGTTTGTAGATGAAAGACATGTTTAGATGCCAAACGATTCTGGTTTCAATTTCAATTTCAATTTCTCAAGATGACGTCTTCACGCTCGGAATGCATTCCATATGCACTATCGTCACAACTGCCATGTGATGGAGAAAATACCGAATGATCATGGCACAAGCCTTAAGCCTGCACATTAACCCAAGAGCTGGCCAGGTCCTGAGGTCCTACCTACATGTAGATAGTTCCATAACCCTGAGGTCGTAGGGGAGCGAAGTGACAGAGACCTCAACTTTTCCCGGGGCCAGCATTATGAAGACAGCGCCCATCCCCTCTCCCTTGTTTCAAAACGCAACGGACTACCGACTGGAAGGTTGTAGGTTCGAATCCCCATCAGTCCCTTCAAAACTGTATCATTGTGGGATCTTTCGGCTCTAACTGGCTCCTAACCAGATTGGGCATGCTATGGCTTCACCAGGAAGACTGGGACCACACATGGATACGTCATTGAGGGTGTTGCTCAAATCTTCTGATCAGCACTGCAGGTGTCTGCATCCCTCGGGCCTGGTTGACGCCAGGATATATGATAGTAAGCGTAGAGTACAGCCCTGTCAGGCAGTCTCAATCCTGGATGGAACTTCATAGCACCATGATTATCATCCTTATTGACATCATCATCATCGTACTGTAAAATTTAATTGTCAGCTGCTGTGGCCATTAAAGATGGCATAGAAACTAGGACGGAAAAATGATGAGCACAAAAGTAACTTCCCTGAGTGCGATGATCCTAAAACAATGTATCGTTATAAAAGCAAGTTTTAAAACACTCTTTCAGTATTTGATCTTCATTGTCATTTTTTCGAAAATTGTATAATTGCAAATGTAAATTTAAAACACTCTTTCAGTATTTGATTTTCATTGTCATTTTTTCGAAAATTGTATAATTGCAAATGTAAATTTAAAACACTCTTTCAGTATCTGATTTTCATTGTCATTTTTTCGAAAATTGTATAATTGCAAATGTAAATTTAAAACACTCTTTCAGTATTTGATTTTCATTGTCATTTTTTCGAAAATTGTATAATTGCAAATGTAAATTTAAAACACTCTTTCAGTATTTGATTTTCATTGTCATTTTTTCGAAAATTGTATAATTGCAAATGTAAATTTAAAACAATCTTTCAGTATTTGATTTTCATTGTCATTTTTTCGAAAATTGTATAATTGCAAATGTAAATTTAAAACACTCTTTCAGTATTTGATTTTCATTGTCATTTTTTCGAAAATTGTATAATTGCAAATGTAAATTTAAAACACTCTTTCAGTATTTGATCTTCATTGTCATTTTTTCGAAAATTGTATAATTGCAAATGTAAATTTAAAACACTCTTTCAGTATTTGATTTTCATTGTCATTTTTTCGAAAATTGTATAATTGCAAATGTAAATTTAAAACATTCTTTCAGACTTAAGCCTTTTTAAAAATTAGCGTGCCGAAAGTACAGAAGAATACAATGCAAAATCGAGATGAATTTGCACCTTTGGCGTATTTTACCGTTAAATCATGAATTTTAAACATTGTTTATGTGCCTTACATCATTACATGTATATCATAGGACGTTTCATCAAGAACATCATGTTACATTATACCTGATGTCATCAAAGTATGTGCCTTACATCATTACATGTATATGATAGGACGTTTCATCAAGAACATCAAGTTACATTATACCTAATGTCATCAAAGTATGTGCCTTACATCATTACATGTATATGATAGGACGTTTCATCAAGAACATCAAGTTACATTATACCTAATGTCATCAAGGTATGTGTCTTACATCATTACATGTATATGATAGGACGTTTCATCAAGAACATCAAGTTACATTATACCTAATGTCATCAAGGTATGTCTTACATCATTACATGTATATGATAGGACGTTTCATCAAAAACATCAAGTTACATTATACCTAATGTCATCAAAGTATGTGCCTTACATCATTACATGTATATGATAGGACGTTTCATCAAAAACATCAAGTTACATTATACCTGATGTCATCAGTGAGTCCTGGTTCTTTTATGTTCCCTATTTTTACATGATTTATTATTGGTCTTCTTTGTGTTTGTTTGTTTTTCCTTTTATTATTTTAGTCATCGTGTATCAATAACCTCGTTCATGTTTTTGTCAGAACAGTGTCAGTTTCTGTTTCAGTTTCTCAAGATGACGTCTCCGCGCTCGGAACGAATTCCATGTGTACTAACGTCACATGTGCCATGTGTATGGTGATAATGGCACAAGCCTTAAGCCTGCACATAAACCCATGAGCTGGCCAGGTCCTGAGGCCCTACCCAGACTATGTTTTACCTAGTCTATATTTCATACTGGTATTTTATCAGCCTACCGCTGGAATAATCTTGGTTACATGTAAATGACATGTGTATGTGTGTATCTTATCTTCAACAACAAAAATAACATACATATAAAGCAAATAAACAAATAGGTAAAGGTCTGAATCACAACACAAGTAGCTATTCTGTATAAACTCGTTTCACATGACAGAACCTCCCCCCCCCCCCCCCCCCAGTCAATGCCCAAATGCTCAGTAGTCTATCAACTAGGTGAAGACAATATTTTCTTAATCATAGATAGGTAAGTAAATAAATAAGTAAGTAAGTAAGTAAGTACGTAAGTAAGTAAGTAAGTAAGTAAGTAAGTAAGTAAATAAGTAAGTAAACAAGCAAGTAAGCAAGCAAGCAAGTAAATGAATGAGTAAGTAAGTGGATAAGAAGTAAGTAAGTACGTGAATAAATAAATACAGTGTCAGAACAACATTGGTTAATCTCACGATAAATAATTGTTGAATTAAACTGCATTTTTCAGCTTTTCCTCCTTGTTCGTTTTTCTGTTCCTCTTCTTCCTCTTCCTTTCCCCACTGTTCTTCATCTGGATTTCTGTTTCTCTTGTCAAACGTTTTTTGTTTTGTTTTGTTTTTGTTTTGCTTTTGGTCCCAACATTTTCCACTGCCTTGGTAATATTGATCCTATGCCTCTCATTCCAGCTCTTCAACACGGTACCACCCCATCCCACCCCCCAAGTTCATTCATTCAGGGTTCAAGTGACAGGAACCCCAAAGGTATCAGAGATGTCAGGCCTCATGGTGTCACAGAGAATACATCAGGAGAATGAAAATAGAATAAATCATTACAAGAATATGAGTTGTTCACATACACATATATGCACGAAAACACACACACACACGTACGCACACACGCACACGCACACGCGCACACACAAACACGCGCACACACGCACGCAAACACTTGCACACAGACACACACGCGCACACACAAACATACACACGCATGCACACACACACACACATACACAAGCATTCACGCACGCACATACCATCCGATAACCCTTTGACTCCTGCACCCTATCCACCAACTGCAAAAACTTAACCCAACGACTCCCTCACCATATCCACCAGGATGCTGGTGGACATGGTGAGGAAGTCAAAAGGTTAAAGTTTTTGCTTTGCTAGCATGGTTGACCAATGAAGGATGTTGGTGGACAGGCTGCAGGAGTCAAAGGGTTAAAGTTGTTGCTTTGCTAGCATGGTTGACCAATGAAGGATGTTGGTGGACAGGCTGCAGGAGTCAAAGGGTTAAAACAAACAACGAATCCAGTCCAATCCAAAGCTATCAGATAAAACTGACAGGCAGGCCTTATACTGATTCTACTCATCCATGTTACCTTGTACACAAGTCCTCTGGTCACTGGACAAAATCTGATCATCAGAACACAGGCACGTGGTCCTGTTGCTTGGCAACGGTATGCAAATTTCAGCACACCCACCATTATTGTCGCCACAACCGTGAAGATCTGAAAAACACGTTCGAACAAATCTGATGGAGAAAACTACAGAAAGAAAGTTAATCAATTAAACAGAATGAAATCACTGAGTAGATAACCATCTAACAACGAAGACAATAGACAAAACAATAAGTACACAACAAATGCTCATATGACTCTTACTACAATTAACATGGCTGAAATGAATAGACCGACAGACAGACAGACAGATTGATAAATAGATAGAGACAGATTGACAGAGACAGACAGACTGACTGACTGACTGACTGACAGAGAGAGAGAGAGAGAACGACAGAGACAGACAGAGACAGACAGACAGACAAATAGAGACAGACTGACAGATAGACAGACAGACAGATAAACAGAGACAGACAGACAGAGACAGACAGGACAGACAGAGACAGACAGAGACAGAAGACACAGCCATAGAGAGAGATCAACAGACAGACTGACAGAAAGACAGGCAGAGACAGACATACATACAGAGCCAGACAGACATACAGAGAAAGACAGAGAGAGAGAGAGAGAGAGAGTGTGTGTGTGTGTGTGTGTGTGTGTGTGTGTGTGTGTGTGTGTGTGTGTGTGTGTTGTGTGTGTGTGTGTGTGTGTGTGTGTGTGTGTGTGTGTGTGTGTGTGTGTGTATGTGTGTGTGTGTATAAGAGAGACAGAAAGAATGAAAGAGAGAGAGAGTGAGAGAGAGAGAAGAAGAGAGAAAGAGAGAGAGAGGTAAAGAGAGAGGGAGAGAGAGAGGGAGAGAGAGAGAGTGAGAGAGAGAGAGAAAGAGAGAGAAAGAACTCAGAACTCAGAAATCAGAACTCAGAAAATGTTTATTGTACATCGGCCTTAGGCTGCAATACATGCATGGGGAAGGGGAGGGGAGGGGTTCGGGTTTTCTGATGCATTCATACAAGTTATACTAAAGAACTACAGTGAACTCTGTCACATTGTCCCCTTCTATCGTTTACCGTCACATAAGCTGGGATACATCCATCTTTGCATTTACAGTAGTCATTTCATTTGTATTCTAGTCCATATCCCTTAACTGGCCAGTTAAAAATATTTGTGGTTAACCATATCTATAACATTCATCCAACTGTCAATTTTACAATAATTGGCTATCAGACAAATAAATCATTCAATTAGTATACAGATGAATCGTTTCATGTATCCTGCAGTGATCATGCAGTTGATCAATACATTCAACCACAGCTACTTAACATAAACAGTCAATCGATTGATCGATCAACCAATCAATCAATCAATCAACCAACCAATCAATGAACCAATCAATCAACTAATTTACCAAATGATCAATCAAATAATCAGCCATTCAGCCCGTGGATCAACCAACTAATCAACTTTCAATTGACTGGGTCAGATGCATTATCCAACCGTACAATCGATATCAATTCAGTAACAATCACTTGACGTAATCGCTCACTCACTCACTTACTCACTCAATCGATGAACCATTTAACCAGTTAATCAGTCAACCAGTGACTTAATCAACCAGACAACCTTGAATTTAACTGAGTCCGACATATAAATTCTGCAATCACTATGTCAAATAACGTTAATCAATCATCCATACATTCAATAATTCAATCACCGATGAATCCATAGCTAAATCCATCAATATGTAAATCGATCAGTCGGTGAGTCACCCATCAATTACAAATTAGATCATCATTCCGTTGTCAGCTAATCATGCGTTCAATTTATCAATTCATTCATCAGTGTATCTAAACCAATCAATGGAATCAATGTACAGTGAAATAAACCAACAAACATTTACATAAGAGCAGTCAGTTAATTGGCAAACACAGCTCAGACATTTATAATGCCAATCAGTTGATCAGACTAATCGCAGATCAGTCACTCATTAACCAAAACAACTGACATTGAGACAATACCAAATGATTATTCAATGCATAGTTAGCACTTGATGCATCTTTTAGTTCAGATATAACTCTGAACTCAATCTTCGGCAATCAGCAATAGTTCAGGCCATAGACTGAACTGAAGGTTATGTATACACACACACACACACACACACACACACACACACACACACACACACACACACACACACACACACACACACACACACACACACACACACACACACACACACATACATACTATTATATATGCATGTGTGTGTATATAATTTTTTTTTTTATTTTATATAGCGCAAAATCTTGATAAAATCAAGTCTAAGCGCTGAGCGTATACATGCATACATACCTACATACATATGAGCGTATACATGCATACATACATGCTTACATACTTACATACATAAATCTAAGCTGAGCGTATACATGCATACATACATACATACATAAATCTAAGCGTATACATACATACATACATACATACATACATACATATACATTCTGTCTTGGGACCTGTCCTGTTCACTATGTATACACAACCTCTCAGCGCTATCATTCATCAGTCAGGTCACTCATACCACTTCTTTGCGGATGACTCACAGCTGCATAGCTCCTCTGCCCCATCAGATTTTGACGCTCTTGCGTGCAGTCTGAGAGATTGTATAGAGGATGTCTCCAAGTGGATGAGTGAAAACAAGCTGAAGATGAATGATGATAAAACTGAGCTTATTGTTACTGGTACTAAGTCAAAGGTCAATCAGGTTACTCATGCCCCCATGTCTATCTCTGGTTGTGATGTATCTTTCTCACAAACTGTTAGAAACCTTGGCTTCTATCTGGATGAAACACTGTCTATGGAAGCCCATGTCAAACAGGTGTGCCGTACTCTGTACTATCAGCTACGCAGAATTGGTAAGATTCGCTCCTTCCTTTCCACTGATGCTACCAACAAGCTTGCTGTCTCTTTCATACTATCTAGACTGGACTATTGTAACTCTCTATTCGCAGGTCTCCATGACAATCAACTATCTAAACTTCAGCGCATACAGAACTACGCGGCTCGCCTTGTTCTCCGCAAGCCCAGGCGTGAGAGTGCAAAATCTCTGCTTAGAACACTTCATTGGCTCCCGGTAAAGGCTAGGATTCAATATAAAGTTGCCTGTCTCTGCTTTCAGTGTATCTATCACGAGAACATGCCATCCTATCTTGCCAACCTCCTGCAGGGTTACAAACCTTCTCGAACGCTCCGCTCTTCTGACACCTCACTGTTGACTGTTCCTCGCTTCTCTCTAGACACCTTTGGTAAAAAATCTTTCTCTGTCTTTGGCCCAAATGTATGGAACTCTCTACCACTGTCTCTCAGAAAAACTAAGTGTTTCTCAACCTTCAAACGGCACCTGAAAACCCACCTCTTTCAAACTCATCTAACCTGAAGAGCCTTAGTTTGCAAGTCTGTCATCAGACTAATCTCTCCTGCCTGTATAACAGTATTTTGTATAAGGGCCTATAGAGCAAGGTGTGTGTGTGCGTGCATGTGTGTATGTGTGTGTGTGTGTGTGTGTGTGTGTGTGTGTGTGTGTGTGTGTGTGTGTGTGTGTGTGTGTGTGTGTGTGTGTGTGTGTGCTTGAGTGAGCATGTGTGTGTATCACTGTATGTGTACAGCTGAGGAAGGGATAGGGGAGAAATTGAGTGGGAAAGAGACTGAAATACTTTAAGAAACTTTTTCAAATCTTTGTTTGTATGTAAATTGTGATGTATGATATGCGAATAGTTCATAATTTGTGAGGAATTTTGATTGTCAAGGTATTAATGCTGTAATACTGAAGTTGTAATGTTTTTCCTGTATATGGATTAGAATTTTTCTGTTTTTATCTTCATTCAAAATATTGATTATAATTTTATGTACAACTATTGCATGCATAAACACACACACACGCATGCAAACATAGCACACGCACACACACACACACACACACACACACACACACACACATCTCTCTCTCTCTCACACACACACACACACACACACACATTCTTACAAACACACGCGCACAGCAACGCACACGCACGCACACACACACGTACGCAAGCACACACACGCAGCAATATATAAACACAGTATGCCTCTTTATTCATATGAAAAATCTGTTAATCTTTCTTCATTACATAAGTCGGTGTTTAAATTTTAATATTCTGTGGTTTCTTATGTGTCTTCTTACTTGTATAGCTTTAATGTTTGTTGTTATCTTATTGTGTATGTAATTGTGAACATTTTTTATCACCTTTTGCCTTTCTTGCGAAATGTAAAGCGCTGGTGAGCATGTTTTTATATGGAATATGCGCTATACAAATAAACATTATTATTATTATTATTATTATATACGTACGCATATGCATACATAATAATTACAATATTTATATAGCGCAAATCTCGACAAAATCAAATCCAAGCGCCGAAAAGACACACACGCACACACGCACGCACGCACACACACGCACACACACACACACACACACACACACACACACACACACACACACACACACACACACGCATGGCCACAAATGGGGAGAAAAGAATAAAAGCAATAAAAGCAAGAATAAAACCAATGGAAAACCACAGAGAGCACATCATATACAATTATATATTAAAACAAAGTGATTCCCCTCCGAGCGGAGACAGGCTGCAGAGGGGGGTTGAGTGAGGTTAGGATTTTATGCAGAGGAGAAAAAGTGAGTTTTGAGAGCGGACTTGAAGGAGGCAAAAGTAGGTTGCTGACGGACTGAGAGAGGAAGTTTGTTCCAGGAGAGTGGACCAGAAACAGAGAAGGCTCGTGGACCATAGGTATTGAGCTTAGTGCGTGGAAAGCGAAAAGTCAGAGGATCGGAGGCAGAGCGGAGGGTACGTGAGGGAACATAGATCTCAAGTAGGCTTGACAGGTAATCGGGGGCTGCGTTATTGAGGCTTTTGTAGCACATGGTGTCTAGTTTGTACTGTATGCGCTTTGATACAGGGAGCCAGTGAAGTTGTGCCAGGAGAGGAGATATGTGGTCAGCTTTTTCTTTTTGAGTACAAGGCGTACAGCATTGTTTTGAATGCGCTGTAGGATGTGAATGGTGGAGGCAGGAAGACCAGACAGGAGTGAATTGCAATAGTCAATGCGAGACATTATGAAGGAGAGAACGAGTTTTGCAGTTGTTTCGACAGAGAGATACTTCCTGATCAGGCTTATACGATGGAGATGATAGTAGCAAGATCTGGCAGTTTGAGAAACAAAGTTGTTCATGGACAGGGTAGAGTCAATGCAGACACCAAGGTTTTTAGCTGAATCAGAAATTGGGACTGATGTGTTACATAATGGGAGAGAAAGAGGAGGCAGCTGGGAAAGTTTCTGACGGGTGCCAATGAGGATAGCTTCTGTCTTGTCGTCATTAAGCTGAAGTCTATTGTGTGTCATCCAGTTCTTAATGTCCGAGTAACACTCAGTGGTGCGAGTCAACAGGCACTGTATATTATCAGGTGAGTCACTATCTTGAAGTTGGGTGTCATCAGCATAGACGTGGTGTTTTATAGAGTGGGAGTTGATGATGGTGGACAGGGGGGAGGTATAAAGAGTGAAAAGAACAGGGCCAAGGACAGATCCTTGTGGAACACCACAGGTCAGGTATGCAGGTTGAGAGTAAGTGCCATTGATGAGAACAGTTTGTTTTCTGTTTGATAAATACGAAGTGAAAAAGGAGAGAGCAATGTCAGAGATGCCAAAAATATGATGAAGTCTAGAAAGGAGAATACCATGGTCAATGGTATCGAAGGCTGCAGACAGATCAAGGAGTGTGAGGAGAGAGACTTTGCCAGTATCAGTTGCAAGGAGGAGATTGTTGAGAATGTGTAGTAGGGCAGTTTCAGTGCTATGGCACTGGCGGTAGGCTGACTGGAAAGGATTGAGGAGATTGTTGGCAGACAGGTGAGAGTTCAGCTGGTTGAGGACGACCTTTTCAAGGAGTTTTGACAAGAAAGAGAGATTAGAGATAGGCCTGTAATTTTTCAGTTCATTTGGGTCTAAATTGTGTTTCTTGAGGAGAGGGTGAACAATAGCAGACTTGAAAGAATCTGGGACAGTTCCAGTTTGAAAAGAAGTGTTGATGATGTCAGTGATGAATGGGAGGAGAGTAGGGAGACAATCGGAGTAGAGAGAACCTGGAAGAGGATCCAGTTCGCAGGTTTTGAACGACATGGATCTGATTGTGTTGAAAATTTCTTCTTGTGAGACTGGGGTAAAAGTAGTGAGAGGTGTGCCAGAGAAGGAAGGGTCAGGTGGGCATGGTTGACAGGGTGTCCTGTCAAGCCTGTCACGAAGAGTTTGTATTTTGGTGGTGAAATACTTAGAGAATACAGATGGGAGTTCTTCATTTGTATGTTTTGTTGGGAGAGGTAAGTCTTTTCGTGTGCCAAGGAGATGATTCATGGTTGTAAAGAGTTCTTTATACATATATAATATATACACATATACACATTCACTCATACATACATACACACATAGATTATACAGATGTATACACACACACACAATGTAGATACTATCATCTATGTTTGCATATATATGTACACCAACGTCAACGTGTATACACAGACACATGCGCACATGTGTATCTATATGCGCACCCCCCCCCCCCCCTCTTCATATTCAAATAAACATTTGTTTATCTTTACAATTGTAATAAAGTATTGTCAGAAATTCTAGTGCTAGTATCTAACATAACTATTAGTTTTCTTCTCCTTTTAACATTTTTTTTACTATTCATAGCGTAGAAAACGTACCTGGACACGCTGTGACTTCGATGGCTACTTGTTGATTGAAGCAGTATGCACAAAGGCATACTGACTAAATCCTTAAAAAAATTCGACCTGGGGTAAACACAAGTGGGACATCTAAATAATGTGTTCTTCGTTTTCAGATTCTGTCCTGCAAAATGGACATACCTTTTCTTGATCAGATTCACTGTATCTATTTATATCATTGTTTAGTGGTAAAACGTTCAACCTTTTTTGTGAAAGGGCAACTCTGAAACAGTATATACCGATATAGTCAATGTACTTCTCTTTTTCAAAGATAGTCTTAAATGATCTGTAGCTTTCATACCGATCTCTGTCTCTGAGTGACCCAGACCATTCTTGAATATATAAGTCTATAAGTCTCTGTTTAAATACACGCAAAAAGGCTTTTACATCACCAACACCTTGTTGCAGTCACACGATATTAAATCCAGTTTCACACAAAATGTCCCTTGTTTTTGAAGCCCACCATTCTTACCCAGCCCTGTCAAGTTCCACAAACATTTGGTAAGCCTTATTAGGTAACCTATTTGGATTCATTTCAAGTGATTTAAATCAATAGCTAAGACAGGTAATTGAGGAGTTGACATAAAGAGGATATCTTCCCAAATCCGCATATACCATCTTGTTAGATGTCATGACTGGAACACCTAACAGTCTGTTGCACGATACCAAATGTACTTTCTCTATATGCTCGAGTCTGTTAAATCCCCATATCTCAGACGAATACAACAAAATAGGTGAATATTACATCAAACAATTTGAAGAAAGTTTCTATAGTCATGACTTCATATGTTTGAAAAGTCCTATTCAATAGCAACGTTGCTTTTTTTTAACTTTTGTCACCAAATGTTCTGTGAGACTGTCAACATCTAATGTAGCCATTTTAGCTGATGAAAACAGATCACATGATACGATGAAATAGTCAACTACACTCGACCCTGAAGCTCCAATGTATGTATAACTACCATCAAAGTCCGGGTCACACAGACTATTCAAAATGATACAAACTATTGCATAGCTCGAGCAGTTGGTTTCCAAAAACATTTGTGCGGCAGTCATGGGACTGTCTCAAAAAGTCATTGTTGACAGAAAGATCAGTTAAGACACTGTCACTGTCATATCCAAATAAACAGTAATTACCATCAGCTGTTCTGGCATTTAATCATCAGTCAACAAGACATAAAAGTCATCGTGCGAAACTTGTAAATCTAACAAACATTGTTCCAACACTTCCATACCAAACCCATCATGCTGATTATTTCAGTACGTGGAATCATGAGGGGGAATATATGTACATACAAACATTATAGGTTTATTTGTTGAAAACAAATCATTGTTGATTTCAACAATAATAGCATTTTCCTTTTTAACCTCAATTCGTTTAACAAACGATTCAAAGGTTTTTCTTACCATAACTATTATTCCACCGGAATACCTTCCTTGATGAGATAGTTTCTTTGCTGTTAGTGTAAATACAACAAACTCTTGAAACAAAGATGAATCAAAATCATTCTCTATAAACGTCTCAGTGAGACAAATGAAATCATGCTGCGAAATGAAATTAATGAAATCCTCATCATCCAGTTTCGGTAATAATCCATTCACATTATAAGTGAGAAATTAATCTGTGGATTATTAACATTATGCACATGTATATACACCACTGATGGACATGATCTCACTTGGGATCCGTCAACATTTTGGGATCCTGGTAACATACTTATCCTTTTGTTTTTACTACTTGCTGTAGGGCCCGGCCGATGTTATCAGTGCCCGAGGCACCACTACAGCTAGCTTTGGAATTACACTACATACTTCTATCGCTTTTTGAGCAATCAGCAGCTGTTCTTTTCATAGAGTCCAGAATACTGGTCTGACTGCCTGACCTGTCTGTTGTACTGCGCATCTTTCTGCTTCTCTTTTTAGGAGGGGCAGTACGTTTTGACCACTGCTGTTTTGGTGAACATGGAACCACTGTCCTCTTCTTTCTCTGCAGAATCCTGCTGAGATTCTACAGGTGTTGCTTGCGTGTGCCTAGTGGACTTGTCAATGTGTCCATCTGACTCTCTGTCTGTGTCAGCCCTATGTGCTGTACTGACTTGTGTCATTGTTTTGTCAGTGTCTTCACGACTAACACCATCTAGGTCACTATCGTTGTGCTCATCACATTGTGAGACACTAACATCGTCTGTCACATCTGTAATAACACTGGTTGATTCAATTTCAGTATTGTCTCTCTATAATATCTTCTGTCCCTGAACCTCGTCCATGACAACTGATAAGTCATCATCAGTCATATCGCTTTTTATTTCGTCTTTCTCACCATGATCATCGTCAGTGTAGGAAACACTACCGTTATTGTCATCACTGTCTCTATCAGTATGATCATGTGCACACTCCTTTCTGGTTACTTTTCTGCCAACATCTTTATCGTGGATCATTCTGGTATTGACTCGTGCCCGACGTGAATCATTTTCATGGGTGACGGCAGTACCTTTTTGGCGGTGACTGTTTCTATCATTTTGTTGGTGTCTGCCTGCAGTAACAGTGAGCCGTCTGTTGTCACTGTCTTTACGGAAGACCACTCTCCTGTGTCCTGGAATGACCAGCTCTCGCTGACATCCCTTCTGTGTCACCTCACTGTAAAAATACTCTCCAAGAACAACAGGTGTGGCGATATTCAGGTTGGAACCGTGATGGAAAGGGCTCTTCCAACCTCTGTGACTTACGATGTCTCTGTTAGAGGTACAGTTTGTATGGGAATGTCCTCTCCTCTCTGACACGTCCCTGGGACGTTGATGTTGGTGTTCGTTGTCAGTAAGGGAGGTCCTAGTGTATTGACGGTGCTGGCCTCTATAATTATCTTTGGGCTGTTGATTGTGACTGCGGTACCAGCTTCTGTCATGGTCTTTCGTTTGTTGTATTGGACGTACAGCCAGTCCTCATTTTCCCAGCTGTATTGTTGGCCATGGTTGTTTTCATACAAAGGTGACAAGGAGTGCTCCTTGTCTCTCACTTGCAGCTTTTCATTGTAGAAATAGGCATTTTTTCCTTGGCCTCTATAGAGATCCAGCATTCCCTTCTGCTTAGTGGTGAGGTCAACAGACACTTTTATTCCGCTTTTTCTGAAGTTCTCTCTCAGCTGTCTGTCCCTCAAAATAACCATTTTGCCCAACCAAGAGCAGAACTGGGCAATGATAGGCCACGGGTCATTACCAGGACGCCGTGGTTTCCCGAAGTGGAACGCTCTCACAACATCTTATGGCTGCCACCTGGGGCTCAGATCATGATAGTTCAATACATCAATGATGAGCTGAGCTGTCGTAGCTTTGTCCTCCATTTCGTTCTCTCAATATTTATAAATTTCAAATTTATCACTTTGACATCCTCTTCTATGTAGTTTTAATTTTCCTCAAGTTTGTCAAGTCTTTCAAAGATGACCGAATTGTCCTCTTTAAGGGTTTCAATGTCGTCGTTGTGCCGATCAACACAGAGTTTCAGTTCATTCATTTTGTCCAGAATTTCTGTAATATTGTCTTGTAATTTTTTTTAACTTTTCACCTATAACGTTTGTGATCCCATTGGTATGAACCTGCAGTTCGTGCTGCACTTGGGAAAACTGCCAGTTAGTGAACTGCATTACATTGTCCTGGTATCGAAGAAAGTCTGGTTGAGACATTGTAATCTTTACTAAAGACTTGTTTTCAAGTGTCTATGTTTACTGGATATCTGTCGAGAGGGAGAGAGAGAGAGAGAGAGAGAGAGAGAGAGAGAGAGAGAGAGAGAGAGAGAGAGAATGAGAGAGAGAGAGAAAGAGAGAGAGAGAGTAAGATAGAGAGAGGAAAGAGAGAGAGAGACAGAGACAGACAGACAGACAGACAGATAGACAAGGCATTGGCTTACTGTGTGTGATGGTTTGAAGTGAAAAAACGTGAAGACCAAGAAATGTTTGCTCACTGGATTCCCATAACAGGTTCCTGCTGCCATCCAGTTTCACTCTCTGTAATCTGCCTTCATTTCTGTTTAGATGATGACAATTAAGACTGAGAAATCTGTTGGTTTTATAGATAGATAGACAGACAGACA
>JAPXFY010004655.1:12500-17296 GCA_030674185.1 Monoplex corrugatus | reverse complement strand
GTAAATAAATGATCAATAATTGATAAAGGGAAACAGTCAATAGTAAATGAATAGATAAATAAACACATAAACAAACAAACAAATAAACAATCTATCAATGAATCGATCAATCAATTAATCAATCGATCAATGCATCAATCAATCAATAAACAATACATAAAATAAAAATGATAAATAAATAAATCATCCAATAAATGATAGATGAATAAACCAATAAATTAATTGATAAACCAGTACGTAAGTTAATGAATAAATATATAAATAATAAACCCATAAATAAACCAATAAGTAAATATATAGATAATAGATAAAAAAAATAAAAAAATAAACAAACAAACATACAAAAAAATAAACAAACAAATAAATACACTTACTTTTTCATCCTGTTTCAAACTCACTTCAAACAAGTGCATGGCAGGCAAAAAAATGTGACAGAATCTCAATTTAAAGAGAGTCTCATTTGTCATTCCTAGCACCTGCTCATCTATGCTTATTTATCTATCTATCTATGTATCTATCTATGTATCTATCTATGTATCTATCTATCTATCTATCTATCTATCTATCTATCTGTCTTTCTATCCATCTGTGTATCTATTTATATGTAAGTCCTGAATAAATAACGTTATAGATATATAGATAGATAAATAGATAGATAGATAGATAGACATATAAATCCAATATCTATCTATCTATCTACCTATCTATCTATCTATCTACCTATCTATCTATCTATCTATCTCTATCTATCTATCTATCTATCTATCTATCTACCTGTCTACCTATCTATCTATCTATCTATCTATCTACCTACCTATCTATCTATCTATCTATCCATATATCTATCTGTCTATCTATCTGTCTATCTATCTATCTATCTATCTATTCATCTATCTATCTGTCTTTCTATCCATCTGTCTTTCTATCCATCTGTGTATCTATCTATCTATCTATCTGTCTATCTATCTGTCTATCTATCTATCTGTCTATCTATCTATTTATGTATGCATGTATATAATTATGCATGTATGTATGTATGTATGTATGTATGTATGTATGTATGTATGTGTGTATGTATGTATTGCAACCCTCCTTCCATTGAGGTATTTAACCTAAACTTCAGGAGGGTATCATTAGAAAGGAATTACGGATTCGAAATAGAAATATATTTCTAATATTCAGAATAAGGAAAATAATAAGAAAAAATAGACAAGAGAGAGGATCTAAGTAAATAAGAAACGTTATAAATTAAATCAAAAGGAAAAAAAAGAACAAACCCGAATAAATCCAATTACATTTTTTGTTTGTTTTCCGAAATACTGGAAGAAGTAAGGAAAAGAAATCATACAACCTTGGTGCTGTATCAAACCAATTTCAGACATACATATTTTGAAATAAAAGTTGAACGTGTGATCAGTTCTGATACAGTACATCTAGCGAGATCATGCTGTATGGAAGTGATGGTTGTAAATAAGTAAGTCCTGAATAAATAAAAATAAGCAGAGAAAATAAATTAATAACTGTAATATGAAGACATGATTGTACATTAGACGTAAATAAATGAATGAAATACATATACAAAGGAAGTAAATCAATAAATGGAATAATGACGGCAAAATAGTTCATACATAGTTGATGAATGTATGAATTTAGTTTTTAAAAAAATCACTAAATGCAATACTGACCGTAAGATTGTATGTAAGCAATAAATAAATACAGGAAACAAATTATTAAATGCACTATTAGCGACATGATAATACAAAAGTAGTAACTAAACATGTGAAATAAACAAACAAGAAAACTGATTCAGTAAATGTAATACCAACGACGTGGACGTATACAAGTACTTAATAAACAAATGCGATTAATAAACAGATTAAATCAATAAGTGTCACATCGACAACACGACTGTACATAAATAGATAATGACTGAATACACGAAATAACTACACACAGAAAAGAAATCAGTAAACGTAATATTATGTCTATCGTGTCTAACTAAGTATTCCACCTTCAGGATAACAACCGTGATATAGGCATTGTTCAGGAAAACGGATCTAGTGTTCTGCTATACATGTGTCATGTTTGCAAATATAAATCAATAAACAATTAAGTAAACGAACACGTACAAGAATCATTATCATCATCATGTGCCCTGCCACATGGCGTTGGCGATCATGGCCCTCCATATGCATCTATCCCTCGTCTCTGCAAAGTACATCTTCCACCCTCTCTGTCCTCAGCCACCCTGCAAGTCCGAAGTCATCATCATCATCATCATCATCATCAAGTGCCTTGCCACATGCCGTTGGCGATCATGGCCCTCCATGTGCATCTATCCCTTGTCTCTGCATGCACATCTTCCACCCTCTCTGTCCTCAGCCACCCTGCAAGTCTGTAGTACTTGTTTTCCACGTCCCATTGCCTGCTCCTCATCGATGGCCACAGAAACAGGAACCCTTTTTCAATGCTATTAACATGATGATGTTGATGATGGGGATAATAACCAAGACACCATAGAGTTTAGGATTTAGACAGCAAGACCATACTCTACGCTTCCTGCCATGATGTATCATGGTGTCAACTACGCTCCTACGCCACATACATACAGGCACCTGTGTATCAGAAAATCTGAGCAACTTAGTTAGCGTCGCATCCATGAAGTGGACGAGAATCGACTGTGTGGTCATAGGAACCAGAAACAAACACGAAAGAAGAATACGAACGCGTATTTAATACAACAAGACAAGACAGGCGCAACTTTTCGGCCAACTGGCCTTTGTCAAGCGTAAGATTACAAACAAACAAACACCAGATACAAAAATTTTGAGAAAAAAAAAATGTTTGTAATCTTACGCTTGACAGAGGCCAGTTGGCCGACAATTTGCGCCTGTCTTGTCTTGTTGTATTAAATAAGCGTTAGTATTTTTCTTTCGTGTTTTTTTTTTCCTGGTTCCTGTTTGCTTGAACACGGACAGTCACACTTGTGTTGGATTGTGTGTGGTCCCAGTCTTCCCAGTGAGTCCATAAAACGCTAAACACAGTGTAGAAGCTTATCGTGGCCGACCTAACTTACGATGATTTTCACAAGACTCATGAGACTTGAACCTACAATCTTCCAGACGGGAATCCGTTGTGCTAACCTCTGAACAACCCCGACTTTAACTTGGAATAATTCTATTTTGAGACAAGTAAATATGAGACGACTCTAGCTGAAGAGGCAGAAACTCTTGTTATACAAATGCAATGATGTCAAGATACTATATATATATATATATATATATATATATATATATATATATATATATATATATATATATATATATAGAGAGAGAGAGAGAGAGAGAGAGAGAGAGAGAGAGAGAGATGTATATATATATATGAAAGAGGTACACTTATCAATAACAAAATGATCCATTCTGCCTGTCGTGTCGAACTAACTTTAAGACATTTCCAATTATATTTCATCATGTTTTTTTCCCCATGCATCTTACTGTTAAACAAGAATCTCTCAAGGGCGATCACTCCTGACACATAGGCTCTATGATTGTCGGAAGTAACCATCGTTCAACTTTGTAAATGTTCACAAAGTTTGCTTTCTGTCTCTGTCTCTCTATGTCTCTGCCTGACTGCCTGTCTGTCTGTCTATCCGTCTGTTTGTCTGTCTGTCTGTATGTTTGTCTGTCTGTCTGTCTCTGTCTGTATGTATGTCTGTCTCTCAGTTGCACCTTCCCCTCAATTTTCTCTGTAAAACAACCAGAGAGAGAGGAGGGGGGGGGAGACAGAGAAAGAGATGACGAGAGCGAGAGAGAGTGAGAGAGAGAGAGAGAGAGAGAGAGAGAGACAGAGAGAGAGACAGAGAGACAGAGAGACAGAGACACAGAGACGAAGAGAAAAAAGAGAGAGAGACATGAGCAGAGAGAGAAAAAGAGAGACAGAGAGATAGACAGAGCGAGAGAGACAGAGAGAGAGAGAGAGTTTGAGAGACAGACAGAAAGAGAGAGAGAGAGACAGAGAGACAGAGAGAGAGAGACAGAGAGACAGACAGACAGAGGCAGAGAGACAGAGAGAGAGAGGCAGAGAGGTCATGCATTGCTTGTTTCTTTCTTTTTTTTTTTTCTTATTATCATCAATATGTTCAACCTTTCGTCTTCTTTTCTGACATATTTTTGTGTGAATTTCTTATAACGATTTAAGAAAAAAACAAACAAACAAACAAACAGACAAACAAACAAACAAACAAACAAACAAAGAAACGAACAAAACAAAACAGAAAAGCAACGTAACAAATCATACGGTTGTCTGAAGGAGGACAGGAATTTAAGGACAAGGGGAAGGTACATCTATTTGTAAAGCTATTGGGTGGCCACGCTATCTTCTGAAAAAAAAAAAATCGTGCATTGTATCGATTTTTACTTTGAAAGAAAAAAAGAGGAAAATACAGCCCCGTTGTTGAAAAAAAGGCGATGAAGAAGAACAGACCATTGCCCTTCAGACCTTCTCATACCAGAGAAAGATAAAGGTCTCGTTTATTAAGAAAGAAAAACTGGAAAAAAAAAAAAAAGAAGAAAGTAACATGAAAACGAAGAAAGTAACAAGAAAAGAAAGAGAAGAAGGAAAAAAAAGATAAGGAAGGAGAAGAGATTGAGGGATGGCAGAAAGAGGAGTATGACGAGGATGACGACAACAAAATACCAAAGAGACGAAGAATTTGAAGAATTTGAAGAAGAAGACTTTGAAGAATTTGAAGAAGAAGAATTTGAAGAAGAATTTGAAGAAGAATTTGAAGAAGAAGA
>JAPXFY010004655.1:0-2500 GCA_030674185.1 Monoplex corrugatus | reverse complement strand
TTGACGGAAGAAAATGGAGGAATAATTCATATTAAAAGATCCCGTCACACCCACTTGAAGGAAGAAGATGGAGGTATATTTCATATTAAAAGAACCCGTCACACCCACTTGAAGGCAGAAGATGGAGGTATAATTCATATTGAAAGATCCCGTCACACTCACTTGAAGGAAGAAAAATTATGTGACTGTCAAAAAGAAAGAGGAATCTCATTCCAGTTATATGGACCAGACATAGATAATCAACGGAGAATGATTACAGAACATCTGTGTCGAGAAATTTGTGACCAAATAGTGTCAGAAACAAAACGGTGAGGTCAGACAGGGGTTATACTCTCGAAGATGGTGGCAAAGGTAAGTAGGAACAATACCATCAATACCCTTTTCGTTCTATTGTTTGAGCAGACTTCTTTGAGTTACAGGAAACCAGTGGATGGAACTGAAGCGAGAGAGACAAATGATCGTGATCGTTTTCATACAGGACAAGGAGGACTAAATTACAATAATCGATACGAGACAACATAAGAGCAGTTGCGAGTTCAGATGGTGCTACAATTGCAAGGTACTGGTGAATTCAACTGGAATGTCGCAACTGACAGTTTTGAAGTCTGAAGTTTGAAGCTTCCTTTTTTGTGTTTCAGTTAGTATGCTAGACTATGTTTATGTCTTGTTGGAGACTATGTCTATGTCTTGTTGGAGGCTATGTCTATGTCTTGTTGGAGACTATGTCTATGTCTTGTTGGAGACTATGTTTATGTCTTGTTGGAGGCTATGTCTATGTCTTGTTGGAGGCTATGTCTATGTCTTGTTGGAGGCTATGTCTATGTCTTGTTGGAGGCTATGTCTATGTCTTGTTGGAGGCTATGTCTATGTCTTGTTGGAGGCTATGTCTATGTCTTGTTGGAGGCTATGTCTATGTCTTGTTGGAGGCTATGTCTATGTCTTGTTGGAGGCTATGTCTATGTCTTGTTGGAGACTATGTTTATGTCTTGTTGGAGGCTATGTCTATGTCTTGTTGGAGGCTATGTCTATGTCTTGTTGGAGGCTATGTCTATGTCTTGTTGGAGGCTATGTCTATGTCTTGTTGGAGACTATGTCTATGTCTTCTTAGAGGCTATGTCTATGTCTTGTTGGAGGCTATGTCTATGTCTTGTTGGAGGCTATGTCTATGTCTTGTTGGAGGCTATGTCTTGTTGAGGCTATGTCTATGTCTTGTTGGAGGCTATGTCTATGTCTTGTTGTAGACTATATATATGTCTTGTTGGAGGCTATGTCTATGTCTTGTTGGAGGCTATGTCTATGTCTTGTTGGAGGCTATGTCTATGTCTTGTTGGAGGCTATGTCTATGTCTTGTTGGAGGATATGTCTATGTATTGTTGGAGGCTATGTCTATGTCTTGTTGGAGGCTATGTCTACGTCTTGTTGGAGGCTATGTCTATGTATTGTTGGAGGCTATGTCTATGTCTTGTTGGAGGCTATGTCTATGTATTGTTGGAGGCTATGTCTATGTCTTGTTGGAGGCTATGCCTATGTCTTGTTGGAGGCTATGTCTATGTCTTGTTGGAGGCTATGCCTATGTCTTGTTGGAGGCTATGTCTATGTCTTTTTGGAGGCTATGTCTATGTCTTGTTGGAGGCTATGTCTATGTCTTGTTGGAGGCTATGTCTATGTCTTGTTGTAGGCTATGTCTATGTCTTGTTGGAGACTATGTCTATGTCTTGTTAGAGGCTATGTCTATGTCTTGTTGGAGGCTATGTCTATGTCTTGTTGGAGGCTATGTCTATGTCTTGTTGGAGGCTATGTTTATGTCTTGTTGGAGACTATGTCTATGTCTTGTTAGAGGCTATGTCTATGTCTTGTTGGAGGCTATGTCTATGTCTTGTTGGAGGCTATGTCTATGTCCTGTTAGAGGCTATGTCTATGTCTTGTTGGAGGCTATGTCTATGTCTTGTTAGAGGCTATGTCTATGTCTTGTTGGAGGCTATGTCTATGTCTTGTTAGAGGCTATGTCTATGTCTTATTGGAGGCTATGTCTATGTCTTGTTGGAGGCTATGTCTGTCTTGTTAGAGGCTATGTATATGTCTTGTTGGAGACTATGTCTATGTCTTGTTGGAGGCTATGTCTATGTCTTGTTGGAGGCTATGTCTATGTCTTGTTGGAGGCTATGTCTAAGTCTTGGTCACTGTAGTCAGTTCTTTTAACTCGCAGTGTCACGGAAACTGATCAAGACCTAGGTATAGAGTCTAAGACTGAAAAAAATGACAGTGTGGTTTGGTGTGGTGCAGTGTGGAGTGTGTATGTGTGTGTGTGTGTGTGTGTGTGTGTGTGTGTGTGTGTGTGTGTGAGTGTGTGTGTGTGTGTGTGTGTGTGTGTGTGTGTGCATGCGTGTGCGTGTGAGTGAGAGAGGGATATTTTGTGTGTTTGTGTGTGTGTATGTGTGTGTGTGTAAGTGTGTAAGTGTGTGTGTGTGTATGTGTGTGTGTGTGTGTGTGTGTGTGTGTG
>JAPXFY010004654.1:0-12500 GCA_030674185.1 Monoplex corrugatus | reverse complement strand
GAAGATTAGGAAAAGATCGGCAACATTCATAGGCCATTTATGAAGAAATGGGAATTAGAGCACCTGGTCACAACAGAAAAGCTGGAGGGTAAGAGAGCACCAGGTAGACCCAGGGAAAAATATTGGACGGACTTGCAGAATGGCTGAGGACAGAGAGGGTGGAAGATGTGCTTGCGGCAACATAGGATAGATGCATATGGAGCGCCATGATCACCAACGCCATGTGGCAGGGCACATGATGATGATAATGATGATAAGAAGGGTAGCGAGCAAGTCAGTGCTATATGTTGCAGGCAGGGATTGAACCCGAGGTAACAGATCTTGAACAAACTCCAATCCATCGGAATGACGGGAGAGTCATTATCATAGGTCTTAAATCTTCAGTTTCTTTCAGTTAATCTTGCACTCCACTGTAGACCAAAGCAATCCATCATACGCTGTTTTTTGTTCTTTTACTGATCATTTTGTTCGTTTTCACACAGCATGTACATGATTATAACTGGATGCAGGATTAGCAGTTTGCATTGTCGCCTGTAGCTGTACGTGGCTGCACAGTTGTATGGTTGTATTGATCTACATGTAATCTTGTTTTTGTTGTTGTTGCTGCTGCTACTGTTGTTCTGAATTAATTTCATTTGTGTTGTTATTGGTGTTGCTGTTGCTGTTACTGTTGCTGTTGCTGTCGTTTAATTTTATTTTGTTTATGTAATTGCCCCACCTTCTGCAATTCTTTTGTGTCACTACCACCATACCCATTATTGATGCTCTCCTACACATTTCCAATGTCACCAAAATTGCTATAATGATCAAAAGCTGGTGGTGGAACTTATGGGAAGAGACGTGTACAACAGTCTTAAGTTTGTTGTGGGGTTTCCCCAATTGAATTTTATTTTATGTTAACTGTTTTGTCTTCCCATTGACTCTGTGTGAGTGTCGGGGGAGGGGAGGGGTGTACGGTGAGAGGCAAAGAAGAAAAGTGATAGACAGGAGGAAGAAGGAAGCGAGAGTGAAAGAAAAAAGAGGAGGATTTGCATCTATTGTAAATGAACTAACGTCTTTGAAAAACACATACAACATGTTGTAAAGCGTACTGCTAGACACAGACACACACACATACACACACACACACACTCTCTCTCTCCTCTCTCTCTCTCTCTTTCTTTCTTTCTCTGTCTGTCTGTCTGTCTGTCTGTTTGTCTCTCTCTCTCTCTCTGACTGTCTGTCTGTCTGTCTCTCTCTCTTTCTCTGTCTGTCTGTCTGTCTCTCTCACTCTCTTTCTCTCTCTCTGTCTTTTGAGCTGATGTCAGCAAAAGCAGATTGCTACCATGGAAACCAGATCCAGCCATGAGCAATAATTCGTTAGTCAGCTAGTTATGCACCTTTTATCCTTCCTTTTCTGGCATCAATCAATCGTTAATGGTTTGTCTTCAGCGTGAGTTTGCAGTCGCCACAGTTATGACACTGCGGTGCATTTGGTCTTGCCAGATTGACAGGTGGTGCCATGAACTTGTATTCCTCTTATGGAAGTTTCAGTCTTTTTCTACTAATTTTTGTATCTGGTGTTTGTTTGTTTGTGATCTTACGCTTGACAAAGGCCAGTTGGCCGAACATTTGCGCCTGTCTTGTTTTGTATTAACTGCGCTTTCTTCTTCTTTTTTCGTGTTTTTCTGGTTCTTGTTTGCTTGTACGTGGGCAGTCACACTTGTTTTGCATTTCGGATTACTCTTCAGTCTCATTGCTAGTGGCATATGCCAGAACTCGTTTAGATTTTCATGTCTGCAGTGTATGTGCGTGTGGGTAAATGCACATCATATCAATATATGATGCATAATGTCTCATGTACGATGGAAAGTTC
Organism: Monoplex corrugatus; assembly: GCA_030674185.1. Taxonomy (NCBI): domain Eukaryota; kingdom Metazoa; phylum Mollusca; class Gastropoda; order Littorinimorpha; family Ranellidae; genus Monoplex; species Monoplex corrugatus. Next base: position 10,645 of record JAPXFY010004654.1, on the reverse strand, counting down.
TATACAAATAAGAATATAAAGGTTTTAAGTGTTATTTTTTGCTTCCAAAACTTTGTCATGGTATTTTGTGTTACTACATGAATTTATTCATGGCAACATTAATATATGTGCCTTTACATTTATTCCAATGTCAACGTAGGAATAACAGAAGTGAGAGATCGGGGTGGATGGGTGGGTGTACGCCTATGTTGTTTTGTATCAGAGCATAAGATTTATTACAGCGAGTGTGCAGTGAAAATGTTGTGTGTTTATACAGAAAATGAATGCACAGCTTGTTCTGTGAGCTTGTTCCTCTCTTTTGTAAAATCTTTATCGAAAAAAAAAAGACACTTCTGCAAGGGAAACAATCTTTAGGCCTGCGCGCTTTAACATGTATTCTTGTTCTAGTTCTTGTTCACAGATGCCATGTGTATGGTGATCATGACACAAGCCTTAAGCCTGCACATAAACCCACGAGCAGGCCAGGTCCTGAGGTCCTACATAGCTTATGTTTTACCTAGTCTACATTTGTATACTAGTATTGTATTAGTCTATCATTGGAACAATCTTGGTTACATATATATGACATATGTATCTGTGTATCTTATCTTCCAAGAAAAGAACAGATACATAACGTAAATAAATAGATGATTTGAGGTCTGAATCACAACATAACTAGACACTCAGTATAAACTCGTCTCACATCACAGAAAGCCCCCCAGTCAATGCACAAAGCCTCAGCTGCCTATCAACAAGGTGAAGACAATATTTCTTTCATCATAGCCCCGCCAGTCCGTCGTCCACCTCCGATAAGTAAGCACATGGTGTCTGTTGCACACAACGAAAGAAATGTGTTGTCCAAATATGCAATGATGCCAGCTTAAGTCTCTGCAAGGGAAGTAATTCCAGGCTAGGATCGATTGCAGTCCAGGTAAACGTTCGCTCGACTGTCATTTCAGGTTCAGCACAACGACTCAGATTTTCAGAGAAAACAAACTGAATATTTTCTGACTTGATTTATTTTGCTCACGAAAGATATTGAATGAAACTCGCATGGCGTGTGTCACGCACTACACACGCATAAGATACCGGTAAACATTTTCCCATAACCCTGAGGTCACTAGGGAGTGAAGTGGTAGAGACCTTAACATAGCTTGGGGTCAGCATTATGACGGCGGCCTCATCTCCTTACCCAACCTGCCTTACCTTCATTAACCTTGAACAGGACCAGGTATCCATTCACAGCTGGGTAGATTGGAGGCCACGCCAACAAAGTTTTTATTTACTTGTTTGTGTGTTTGTTTGTTTGTTTGTTTGTTTGTTTTCTCGAGGCAGATTTGAACCTGAGCAGTGCGATCAAAAGTTGGGAACTGTAATTCAACGCCATCCAACACAATCTCTTCTCACTGGCAGAAGGGAGATAACTGCCAGGAAAAATTCATAGGCACACGCACAAAACGTAATATCAATACAGACAACAAACCATTCTAAATTCTCCTTTTTACAAAGACTCGTCGTCGTCGTCGTCATTGTTGTTGTTGTTGTTATTATTTCTTCTTCTTCTTCTTCTTCTTCCTCTCCGCCTCCTCCTCCTCCTCGTCCTCCTCCTCTTTCTTCTTCTTCTTCTTCTTCTTCCTCCTCTTCCTCCTCTTCCTCTTCTTCTTCTTCTTCTTCTTCTTCTTCTTCTTCTTCTTCTTCTTCTTCTTCTTCTTCTTTTCTTCTTCTTCTTCTTCTTCTTCTTCTTCTTCTTCTTTTTCTTCTTCTTTTTCTTCTTCTTCTTCTTATCATCATCATTTTTTTGGTTATCGTTGTTGTCGTCGTTGTGGCCGCTGTTCTTGTTCATCATCATCATCATCATCATCGTCGTCGTCGTCATCGTCATCATCATTGTTATCATTATTATCATTGTTATTATTATTGTGGTTGTTGTTGTTCTTATCATTATTATCATTATATTATTATTATTATCATTATTAACACTATTTTTATATTATAATTATCATTATTATTATTATCATCATCATCATCATTATCATCATCATTATTACAATTCATTCTTACAGATTACAAAGAATCCAAATTCTGTACTTTTCAAGATCACCGCTACCTTGACGAAGCACCCAAGGAGATAAAACATGACGCGGAACGAGGACAACGGTGGACAGTGAAAACAAAATGTCAATATTGCCAGAAGTTCCTGAGAAAGCGCTGATCATACATCTGGAGAAAAAGCTAAATCTAGGACTATTTTTGGTCCATGTGACCCTGGCCTTGGCTCCATGACTTCCAAACGTAGTCCAAAACAAGTGTGACTGCCAGCGTTCAAGCAACAGGAACCAAGAAAAAAAAAAAAAGACACGAAAAAAAAAGAAAAAAAAAGAAGCAGAACACATATTTAATACAACCAGACTTAACAGGTACAAATTTTCGGTCAACTGGCCTTTGTCAAGCATAAGAACACAAACAAACAAACACCACATACAAAAATTAGGAGAAATTAGGGAAGTTTCAGACTTTTTCTCCTAACTGTTTTACTTGGTGTTTGTTTGTTTGTTTGTTTGTGATCTTACGCATGACAAAGGCCAGTTGGCCGAAAATTTGTACCTGTCTTGTCTGGTTGTATTAAAATACGCCGTTCTGGTTCTTTTTTCGTTTTTTTTTTTTTTTTCTGGTTCAAAATATAGGTATTCGCGACTCCTTAATGGTCCACGCCTTATTTTGGATAAGATCCAATTTGAAGCAGCTGAGACAATCATGACAATGAATTTTGTGTCACACACACACACACACACACACACACACACACACACATACACACACACATATACACACACATACGCACGCACACGCACACACACACAACACCACACACACACACACACACACACATGCACACACACATACGCACGCACACACACACACACACACACACACACACACGCGCGCGCGCGCGCACGCACACACACACACACACACACACACACACACACACACACCTCCAGTCGGTATGAAACAGTCTGTGTTCTTAAATCTCTTCGCGCATTATAGCCTTTGTGTCTTTTGAAGTCTTTGTGTTCTATTACAGGCTGTGCTCTGTTGTCTCTTTTATGTTCTATGGTCTTGTCTGTGTCCTACAATCGCTCTGTTCTGTATTCTATAGTCTTTTCTCTATGTTGTAGTCCATGATCTGTAATCTCTCTACACTCTGTAGTCAGTGTTTTGTAGTCTGTGTTCTACGGTCTCTGTGTTCTGTACTCTGTGTTCTATAGTCTCTAGGTTCTGAAGTCTGCAATCAATAGTCTCTGTGTTCTAGATTCTCTGTCGTCTGTATTCTATGCTCCTTGTGTTCTTTAGTCTCTGTGTTCCAGTCTTTATGCTATATAGTGTGTTCTATGGTATCTGTGTTCTAGTGTTTATGTTATATATTGTGTTCTATGGTCTCTGTGTTCCAGTCTTTATGCTATATAGTGTGTGTTCTATGGTGTCTGTGTTCTAGTGTTTATGCTATATAGTGTGTTCTATGGTCTCTGTGTTCTACGGTCTTTATGTTCCGTAGTGTGTGTTCTATGGTCTCTGTGTTGTAAAGTCTTTATGCTGTATAGTGTGTTCTATGGTCTCTGTGTTCTAATGTTTTTATGTTCTGTAGTGTGTTCTATGGTCTCTGTATTGTAAAGTCTTTATGCTCTATAGTGTGTTCTATGGTCTCTGTGTTGTAAAGTCTTTATGCTCTATAGTGTGTTCTATAGTCTCTGTGTTGTAAAGTCTTTATGCTCTATAGTGTGTTCTGTGGTCTCTGTGTTGTAAAGTCTTTATGCTCTATAGTGTGTTCTATGGTCTCTGTGTTGTAAAGTCTCTATGATTTATAGTGTGTTCTATAGTCTCTGTGTTGTAAAGTCTTTATGCTCTATAGTGTGTTCTATGGTCTCTGTGTTGTAAAGTCTTTATGCTCTATAGTGTGTTCTGTGGTCTCTGTGTTGTAAAGTCTTTATGCTCTATAGTGTGTTCTATGGTCTCTGTTTTGTAAAGTCTTTATGCTCTATAGTGTGTTCTGTGGTCTCTGTGTTGTAAAGTCTTTATGCTCTATAGTGTGTTCTATAGTCTCTGTGTTGCAAAGTCTTTATGCTCTATAGTGTGTTCTATGGTCTCTGTGTTGTAAAGTCTTTATGCTCTATAGTGTGTTCTATAGTCTCTGTGTTGTAAAGTCTTTATGCTCTATAGTGTGTTCTATGGTCTCTGTGTTGTAAAGTCTTTATGCTCTATAGTGTGTTCTATGGTCTCTGTGTTGTAAAGTCTTTATGCTCTATAGTGTGTTCTATAGTCTCTGTGTTGTAAAGTCTTTATGCTCTATAGTGTGTTCTATAGTCTCTGTGTTGTAAAGTCTTTATGCTCTATAGTGTGTTCTATGGTCTCTGTGTTGTAAAGTCTTTATGCTCTATAGTGTGTTCTATGGTCTCTGTGTTGTAAAGTCTCTATGATTTATAGTGTGTTCTGTGGTCTCTGTGTTGTAAAGTCTTTATGCTCTATAGTGTGTTCTATAGTCTCTGTGTTGTAAAGTCTTTATGCTCTATAGTGTGTTCTGTGGTCTCTGTGTTGTAAAGTCTCTATGATTTATAGTGTGTTCTATAGTCTCTGTGTTGTAAAGTCTTTATGCTCTATAGTGTGTTCTATAGTCTCTGTGTTGTAAAGTCTTTATGCTCTATAGTGTGTTCTATGGTCTCTGTGTTGTAAAGTCTTAGTTGTAAAGTCTTTATGCTCTATAGTGTGTTCTATGGTCTCTGTGTTGTAAAGTCTTAGTTGTAAAGTCTTTATGCTCTATAGTGTGTTCTATGGTCTCTGTGTTGTAAAGTCTTTATGCTCTATAGTGTGTTCTGTGGTCTCTGTGTTGTAAAGTCTCTATGATTTATACTGTGTTCTATAGTCTCTGTGTTGTAAAGTCTTTATGCTCTATAGTGTGTTCTATAGTCTCTGTGTTGTAAAGTCTCTATGATTTATACTGTGTTCTATAGTCTCTGTGTTGTAAAGTCTTTATGTTCTATAGTGTGTTCTATAGTCTCTGTGTTGTAAAGTCTTTATGTTCTATAGTGTGTTCTATGGTCTCTGTGTTGTAAAGTCTTTATGTTCTATACTGTGTTCTATGGTCTCTGTGTTGTAAAGTCTTTATGCTCTATAGTGTGTTCTATGGTCTCTGTGTTGTAAAGTCTTTATGTTCTATACTGTGTTCTATGGTCTCTGTGTTGTAAAGTCTTTATGTTCTATAGTGTGTTCTATAGTCTCTGTGTTGTAAAGTCTTTATGCTCTATAGTGTGTTCTGTGGTCTCTGTGTTGTAAAGTCTCTATGATTTATACTGTGTTCTATAGTCTCTGTGTTGTAAAGTCTTTATGCTCTATAGTGTGTTCTATGGTCTCTGTGTTGTAAAGTCTTTATGTTCTATAGTGTGTTCTATGGTCTCTGTGTTGTAAAGTCTTTATGCTCTATAGTGTGTTCTATGGTCTCTGTGTTGTAAAGTCTCTATGATTTATACTGTGTTCTATAGTCTCTGTGTTGTAAAGTCTTTATGTTCTATAGTGTGTTCTATGGTCTCTGTGTTGTAAAGTCTTTATGTTCTATAGTGTGTTCTATGGTCTCTGTGTTGTAAAGTCTTTATGCTCTATAGTGTGTTCTATGGTCTCTGTGTTGTAAAGTCTTTATGCTCTATAGTGTGTTCTGTGGTCTCTGTGTTGTAAAGTCTTTATGCTCTATAGTGTGTTCTATGGTCTCTGTGTTGTAAAGTCTTTATGCTCTATAGTGTGTTCTATGGTCTCTGTGTTGTAAAGTCTTTATGTTCTATAGTGTGTTCTGTGGTCTCTGTGTTGTAAAGTCTTTATGCTCTATAGTGTGTTCTATGGTCTCTGTGTTGTAAAGTCTTTATGCTCTATAGTGTGTTCTATGGTCTCTGTGTTGTAAAGTCTTTATGCTCTATAGTGTGTTCTGTGGTCTCTGTGTTGTAAAGTCTTTATGCTCTATAGTGTGTTCTATGGTCTCTGTGTTGTAAAGTCTTTATGCTCTATAGTGTGTTCTATGGTCTCTGTGTTGTAAAGTCTCTATGATTTATACTGTGTTCTATAGTCTCTGTGTTGTAAAGTCTTTATGCTCTATAGTGTGTTCTGTGGTCTCTGTGTTGTAAAGTCTTTATGCTCTATAGTGTGTTCTATGGTCTCTGTGTTGTAAAGTCTTTATGCTCTATAGTGTGTTCTGTGGTCTCTGTGTTGTAAAGTCTTTATGTTCTATAGTGTGTTCTATGGTCTCTGTGTTGTAAAGTCTTTATGTTCTATAGTGTGTTCTATGGTCTCTGTGTTGTAAAGTCTTTATGCTCTATAGTGTGTTCTATGGTCTCTGTGTTGTAAAGTCTTTATGCTCTATAGTGTGTTCTATGGTCTCTGTGTTGTAAAGTCTTTATGCTCTATAGTGTGTTCTGTGGTCTCTGTGTTGTAAAGTCTTTATGTTCTATAGTGTGTTCTATGGTCTCTGTGTTGTAAAGTCTTTATGTTCTATAGTGTGTTCTATGGTCTCTGTGTTGTAAAGTCTTTATGCTCTATAGTGTGTTCTATGGTCTCTGTGTTGTAAAGTCTTTATGCTCTATAGTGTGTTCTATGGTCTCTGTGTTGTAAAGTCTTTATGTTCTATAGTGTGTTCTATGGTCTCTGTGTTGTAAAGTCTTTATGTTCTATAGTGTGTTCTATGGTCTCTGTGTTGTAAAGTCTTTATGCTCTATAGTGTGTTTTCTATATTCTCTATGTTCTATATTCTCTGTGTTCTATAGTCTCTGTGTTCTATATTCTCTGTGTTCTATATTCTCTGTGTTCTATAGTCTCTGTGTTCTATAGTCTGTATGTTCTATGGTCTGTGTTTCGTGTTCTGTGTTCTATAGTCCTGTGTTTTGTAGTTTGTGTTCTGTAGTCTGTATTCTGTTGTGACTATGTTCTATAGTCTATGTGTTTTATAATCATTGTGTTGCATTGTCTATCTCTCTTTTCTGTGATACTCTTGCGATTTAATCATCTTTTCCTTTATTTCTGTCACACACAAAAATGGATAGAAGTAAATAACAGTCCTACCTCTAGGCGTTCGTTATTGCAAGTAGTCCGTGACAAGACCGCAACAGTCTGTAGTAGTCTTCTGCCACATCGTCCATTCCATCAGCTGTATTAATTTAAAACAGTGTCCCATTACTGTCTTGCCTGACTGTCCATCAGCTTCGTATTGGAAACTGGACCCTGTACTGTCTGTCTGGCTCTGCACGCTTTGTTGGTCAATGCCAGTCCAGTCAGTGACTGCAGTAATGGTATGTCTGGCTTACTTACCACTGAGTTACCAGACAGTGGGCTTGTCACTGACGACCGTGACCGACAATAAACACCACCAATATTTCCGATGAGACAAGACTGGCGTCTGTCGGAAGAGAAAGGGAGAGAACTAGGGTGGAGCGGGATAAGGTTGGGAGTGAGGTGATGGTTAGAGAGGGAGGAAGGGAGGAAAGAAGTGTTGTTTCTATCTGATGGCAGTAATTACAATACTTATGCTTTTTTTTTTTAACATCGAAGTTCCACCAGATGGTGAGACCATAGAACGCAGAGCATAGGGAACGAAACGCAGAGAATTATAAAACAGAGATACTTTAGAACACAGAGACCGTAGAACAGAGAGAAACTGTAAACAAATAGGTACTGTAGAACACAAAGAGACTGTGGAACACAGTAAAAAGTATATACATATATATATATATATATACATATTACGTATATATTACAGGGTCTGTATATTACAGAGAAACTATAGAACACAAGGAATATAGAAGAAGAAAAAGAAGAAGAGAAGGAGGAGGAGGAAGAAGAAGAAGAACAAGCAGAAGAAGAAGAAGAAGAAGAAAGAAGGAGGAGGAGGATCCATTCTAATTCAGACAAGCCTCCAGCTCCTAAATGCCACACAGGAATCTGTACAATATTAACGTCAAGAAAATTATCCATAAAAATATTGATAAATATTGCATCACGCACGCACACGTGTGTACACACACTTACACACACACACACACACACACACACACACACACACACACACACACACACACACACCACCACCACCACCACCACCACCACCACCACCACCACCACCACCATCACCACCATCACCATCACCACAACAACAACAACAAATTCAATACATAACCACCAACCTAGGCTATAACAAAGCGCGCACTCTCATCGTCCACTAAAGCATTCATTCACAATGACAACAAACAAACAAAAAGGGGGGGGGGGGGGGAAATCAAAGCACTTACGCACTGGGAGGGGGCAGACAGGAGAGGGGAGTAGGACGAAGGGGGTGAGTAGGTAGAGGGGGAAGTCACTGCTGGACAAAAAAGTATATCTTCAAGTTAGACTTAAAGGAAGACAGAGTACGTGACTAACGAAGAGACAGGGGAAACTCATTCCAGTTTGTAGAGAACCAGACACAGAAAGACGCTTGTGTGTGTGAAACAGATTCAGACAGAAAGAGAGACAAACAGACAGAAAGACAAACAGACAGAATCGAAAGAAAAGACAGGGGAAACTCATTCCAGTTGCAATGAACAGAAAGACACTTGTGTGTGTGTGTGTGTGTGTGTGTGTGTGTGTGTGTGTGTGTGTGTGTGTGTGTGTGTGTGTGTATGTGTGTGTGTGTGTGTGTGTGTGTGTGTGTGTGTGTGTGTGTGTGTGTGTGTGTGTGTGTGTGTGTGTGTGTGTGTGAATCGAAATAAAAGGCAGGGGAAACTCATTCCAGTTTGTAGAGAACCAGACACAGAAAGACATATGTGAAACAGATTCAGGCAGAAAGACAGACAAACAGACAGAAAGACAAACAGACAGAATCAAAAGAAAAGACAGGGGAAACTCATTCCAGTTTGTAGAGAACCAGACACAGAAAGACATATGTGAAACAGATTCAGGCAGAAAGACAGACAAACAGACAGAAAGACAAACAGACAGAATCAAAAGAAAAGACAGGGGAAACTCATTCCAGTTTGTAGAGAACCAGACACAGAAAGACATATGTGAAACAGATTCAGGCAGAAAGACAGACAAACAGACAGAAAGACAAACAGACAGAATCAAAATAAAAGACAGGGGAAACTCATTCCAGTTTGTAGAGGACCAGACACAGAAAGACGCTTGTGTGTGTGTGAAACAGATTCAGACAGAAAGACAGACAAACAGACAGAAAGACAAACAGACAGAATCAAAAGAAAAGACAGGGGAAACTCATTCCAGTTGCAATGAACAGAAAGACACTTGTGTGTGTGTGTGTGTGTGTGTGTGTGTGTGTGTGTGTGTGTGTGTGTATGTGTGTGTGTGTGTGTGTGTGTGTGTGTGTGTGTGTGTGTGTGTGTGTGTGTGTGTGTGTGTGTGAAACAGATTCAGACATAAAGACAGACAAATAGACACAAAAACAAACAGACAGAATCAAAATAAAAGGGGAAACTCATTCCAGGTATAAGGACCAGAGACAGAAAGAGACTTGTGTGTGAAGCAGATTCAGGCAGAAAGACAGACAGAATGACAAACAAACAGAAAAATCAACAAACACAAAGATAAACAGGCAAAACAGATAAACTGACAGACATAAAGATTAACAACACATAAAGATAAACAGACAAACAAACAGACAGAAAGGTCAACAGAAAGAAAGATAAACAGACAAAAACATAAACTGACAGCCAGAAAGATAAACACAACACACACACACACACACACACACACATACACACACACACACACACACACAACACACACACACACACACACACACACACACACACACACACAGATAGACAGACAGACAGACAGACAGACAGATAAACAGACAAAATGATAAACTGACAGACAGAAAGATTAACACACACACAGATAGACAGACAGTCAAACAGACAGAAAGATCAACAGAAAGATAAAAAGACAAAAACATACATTTACAAACAAAGATAAACACACACAGATAAAAAAGACAGACAGACAGATAAACAGACAAAATGATAAACGACATACATAAAAATGAACACACACAAAGATAAACCGACAGATAAACAGAAAGATAAACAGACAGACAGATAAACAGACAAAAACATAAACTGACAGACAGAAAGATAAACACACACAGATAGACAGACAGACAGACAGACAAACAGACAAAATGATTGACAGACATAAAGATGAACACAAAGATAAACCGACAGATAAACAGAAAGATAAACAGACAGATAGATAAACAGACACAAATATAAACTGACAGACAGAAAGATAAAACACACACAGATAAAAAGACAGACAGAAAGACAGACAGATAAACAGACATAAAAATGAACAGACAAACAAGACAAACAGACAGAAAACACATATAGGCAAACAAACAGAAAGACAAAAAGACAAAAAAGACAAGACAGACAGAAAAACAGACATACAAAAAGAGAGACAGGCTGAAAACAGACAAACAGAAAAACAAGCAGACAGACAGACAGACAGACAAACAGAGCAGATAAAAGGTCTAAAAGGGAATAAGGGGAATGCAAGTGTAATAGAAAGCGGGAGGTTTGCAGAGAAGACATGAGGTAGGCAGAGGGGGGAGGGAGAGGGGGGACAGGCGGGAGGGGGG
>JAPXFY010000465.1:20000-57373 GCA_030674185.1 Monoplex corrugatus | reverse complement strand
TCCACAGTGTTGTTCAAAAACGTTGTAGTATTAAATCTAAAGCAATTTAATTTGACGTCACATCATTCACGTAAAAGCTGAGAGATTACGCTTTCCATATACACCAAACATGAAAGAAACATACATCAAACACACACCACGCAGCCGTTTAGAACAGACAAGAAGTTGTGCTTGTCCCGTGAAACTTGCACAATTGTAAATGATCACTACGAGTAGAACATTAATATTATCGTATTAATTTTACTGGGGCTGAGAGATGCATGCATACAGAACACATTACAATACACAGAACAGTGTATCGATTTACCTGAGGGCCACAGCTGATACTGTCTTTGGTGCAGTGAAAATACTACCTCCCAGTCTGCAGTCAGCAGCAGCCACGAGGATTAAAGTGAGGAACATTTGAAGATAAAATAATAATAATGTACTTATAGAAAACAGTTATATCCGCGGTTCTCCACTAGACATGGGCAGTAGTTGTGTGTATGTGTGTGTGTATGTGTGTGTGTGTGTGTGTGTGTGTGTGTGTGTGTGTGTGTGTGTGTGTGTGTGTGTGTGTGTGTGTATGTGTGTGTGTGTGTTTGTGTGTGTATGTGTTGTTGTGTGTGTGTGTGTGTGTGTGTGTGTGTGTGTGTGTGTGTGCGCGCGCGCGTGTGTGACGTGTGTTGACAGTAAACAGCGTGCGGATAACAGCACGGCATGATATTCGTTTAAATGATAACTGATTGCTGTTCACTGTGAAATGTAGCCTATATATATATAGACAGTTGAGAATCAGACAGCGACGAGTAAAGACGAAGAAGCATTGCCCTGTCTTCCGAGTTGGCTGTAGATAGAACGAAACATGGTGTCAGAATCGTGATTACGAACTCCAACAAAAATCCAGAATATAGAAGACTAAAGTTCAACCATGGAAGATGAACAAGAAGAGAGAAAAGCCAGTCGACGACATGCCAAGATTCCCTTGCCTGCTAAACTTGATGTGAATTGAGGAAACCTGCAGAACAGCTGGAGGAAATTCAAGAGGCTTTGGGACAGCTATGAAATTGTGACAACACAGACAGAAGAAGACTCAACATACAGAACAGCAGTTTTTCTTTCTTGCATCGGGCTGGATGCTATGGACATCTATGAAGGATTGGCATTTGCTAATGAAGCTGAAAGAAATGACATTGACACCGTTCTCCAGAAATTCGAAGAATACTGTGTGGGTTCAACCAATGAAACTTACGAAGCATTCAGATTCAACTGCAGACATCAAGCAGCAGGAGAATCTATTGAACAGTTTATAGCAGAACTGCAGAGACTGATCAAGACCTGTAACTATGGTACACTGGAAGACAGACTGTTGAGAGATCAAATCATACTGGGTGTACATGACGAGACTCTGTGATCAAAATTACTGGAAGTGCGACAGCTGACATTGACTGCATGCATTGATATGTGCAGAGCGCATGAATCAAGTCAACATCAAACCGTCCAAATGATGAGAAAAACGCAGGACACGCAGAAAGTCCAAGCTTTCAAAGAAAAGAAGACAGCAAAGCAGTATAGCAACAAACCAGAGTACAGAGAAAAATGCGGATATTGTGGTGGAAAGCACCCAAGAGCAAAAGAGAAATGTCAAGCATTTGGAAGAAAATGCAAAGCTTCTGGAGGAAAAAATCACTTTGCTTCATGCTGCAGAACACCCAAGAAAAATCAAAAGAAAGCAAGAGTTCAGCACTTCGAAGAAGAAGAGACCGATACTGAAAGCGATAATGAAATCCTCGGGATCGAAGACAAAACCCGAAAAAAGGAGAGAAACATACGAGCAAAAATGTTGATAAATGAGATGCCGGTAGCATTTCTTCTTGACACAGGTGCAACAACAAACGTGATGTCTGAGAGCCTGTACAGAGAAGTCACAGGAGATGAAAGAAAGTCTGATCTGCAAGAGACGAAGAAGAAGCTGGTGATGTTCAACGGAACAGAAATGAAGCCTGTGGGGGAGATAGTGCTGCGAGTGAAAAACCCCAAGAACAGAAGGAAGTACAAAGTCAATTTCGTGATCACCAAATCGGACTATAAGCCAGTACTGGGACTGAAAGCTGTACAGCACATGCAATTGTTGACGATCAATGAAGAGAACATTGCAACGATAGCGGCGAATTAGAAAGAGGAGGAAAAAGCAAAAGATATGCTCACAAAGTACAACGATGTCTTTGAAGGAGAAGGAAAACTAGAAGCGAAATTACACCTAGAAACAGACCCCAGTATTGCTCCAGTGAAGATGCCTTGCAGAAAGTGGCCAATAGCAGTGCAAGAGAAAGTGAAGGACGAGCTGAAGAGGTTGAAAAAACTGGACGTGGTCACTAAAGTAGACACGCCAACGGAGTGGATAAGCAGTTTGGTCGTAACAACAAAGAGCAATGAGAAAGTCAGACTGTGCATCGACCCTAAGCCACTGAACAAAGCCCTCAGGAGAAACGAGTACCCCATGCCAACCATTGATGACGTACTGCCTCTCCTCAAAGATGCAAAATAATTCACACACCTGGACGCGAAAAAACGGGTTTTGGCACGTTGAACTAGACGAAGACAGCAGCTACCTGACAACATTTGAGACGCCTTTTGGCAAATATGGATGGAAACGAATGCCCTTTGGAATTTCACCAGCACCAGAAGAATTCCAGAGGAGGATTGACATCGCTCTGGCAGGACTGCCAGGCGTGGTAGCGGTTCATGATGACATCTTTGTTTTTGGCAGAGGACCAACCGACGAAGCAGGAGCACAAGTTCATGATACCAACCTGAACCGTTTGCTACAACGATGCCGAGAGACTGGAATCAAACTCAACAAGGAGTAGGTTGAGATGAAACGAACAGAGATATCATATTTGGGACACATCTTCTCAAGAGAAGGCTTGAAAGCCGATCCAAAGAAATTGGATGCTGTCCAACAACTCCCAGTGCCAGAAGACAAAGCAGCTGTGCAGAGACTACTCAGTGTAGTCGGATACCTTCAGAAATTTGCACCAAACCTGTCTGAGGCAGCAGCACCACTCAGAGAATTGGTAAAAAAAGACGTCCACTTCAGATGGGATGAAGACGTCCACGGAGAAGCCCTGAAGAAAGTGAAGAAGATACTCTCTGAGCCACCGGTACTTCGCTACTTTGACTCTTCAGGAAAGCGTACAACCACCCTACAGTGTGATGCTTCACAGTTTGGACTTGGAGCTTGTCTCATGCAGGATGGTCAACCGATTCAGTACGCATCACGAGCCTTGACCGAGACAGAAAAAAGCTATGCTCAAATAGAAAAGGAGATGTTGGCAATACTCTTCAGTCTGGAAAGGTTTGAGAGATACGTCTATGGAAGGGATATCCTAGTGGAGACCGACCACAAACCACTAGAGACCATTCACAAGAAGAGCCTGCTCTCAGCACCTAAGAGGATTCAGAGGATGCTAATCAGAACTCAGAAGTTCAGGTACACGGTAGTATACAAGCGTGGTTCTGAGATGCACCTGGCTGACACCCTCAGCAGAACAGTCTGTGGAAAAGCGGAACAGCAAGTCACCCACAAGGAAGCCATTTTCCTCACAGACCTGGAGAAAACAGGCTCGTTACAAGAACTGGCCATCAGCCAAGAGAGACTGAACAGTCTGCAGCAAGCAACTCAGGAAGATGCAACCATGAAAACCCTGAAAGCTGTCATTCTACAAGGCTGGCCAGAGGAGAAACAACAACTTTCATTACAGTTACAAGAATACTTTCCTTTCAGGGAGGAACTGTCAGTCCACAACGGACTTGTCTTCAAAAACCACAGAGTAATTGTACCTGAAAGCGAAAGAGCAGACATCCTTGAGAAACTTCATGCAAGCCACTCAGGAATTCAGAGCTGCATAAGAAGAGCACGTGAGGTAGTCTACTGGCATGGACATTGAAGATTTTGTCAAAACATGCAGCGCCTGTAACACATACCAACGTGGTCAGCAGAAGGAACCACTTATCAGTACAGAGATCCCTGACCTGCCCTGGCAACACATCGCTTGTGACATCTTTGAACATAATGGCAATGAATACCTGGTCACGGTCGATCACTACTCTGATTTCTTTGAGATTGATCGGTTACAAAACAAGAGAATCCAAAGAGGTCATCATCTGTCTGAAGAGAACTTGGCAAGACACGGAATACCAGAACGCCTGACAACAGACTGTGGAACTCAATTCACATCAAACCAGTTTGGAAAGTTCAGAACAGCATATGGGTTTGAACACGTAACAAGCTCACCACACTACCCTCAGTCCAATGGAAAAGCAGAGAGCGCGGTGAAGGCTGCAAAGACGTGCATGAGGAAAGCAGAACACAACAATCAAGATCCCTTCCTCGCTTTACTTGAGCTGAGAAACATCCCGACAGAGACTGTAAACAGTTCGCCTGCTCAGAGACTGTTCGGCAGAAGAACACGAACACAAGTACCGACGTCAAAGACATTACTCCAACCTACAGTTGTACCAATCAAGAAAGAACTTGAGAAAAGGAAACTGAAGCAAGCACACTACTACAACAGAAGCGCAGTAGAGCTGACAGAACTGAGTCCGGGACAGATTGTGAAATTCCAACCTCCAGGATCCAAAAAGTGGATCAGCGCCAAAGTAGACCAACAGGTGAACATCCGGTCATACAACATTCGCACAGAGGATGGACGTCAGTACAGAAGGAATCGTCGTCAGCTACGAGACACAACAGAAACGGAGCTTCAGCAGACAATCAACCCTCAACGACTTGTCCAGAGAAGGATGATTTCTAGAAAACATCAGGAAAGCGACACATCGGGCAAGCAACAGCAAATCATCATTCCATCAAAACAGATGCTGGAAGATAACAAGAAAACTGGAACTGGAACAGATGTCATGACGCCAGCATCGTCTGTCCGTGAGAACTCATCTGATCAGTCACCAGTCATCAAAGTGTCTGAGACAACCAGCATCAAGGAGCCAGATGAAGTTATCAAACAAACAAGGACAGGACAACCCGAACCAGTTAGTTTTCCTTACAGAACAAGATCTGGAAGACAAAGCAAAAGGCCAGATTTCCTGAAATATGAATGAAACTGAAGACTCTACCACAATCATATAAACTGAAATCATTGCGAAATATGGACATGATGATGATGGATAGTATATGATCCGAGATAAAATGAGGTGAATGAATGATTGGGCCCTGTGCCTGAGAGAAAGAATGAATGTTTGTTAAGTTAATGTTGTGATAAAGGTAGGAAACACATTTATTTCGTATGGACTGAAATATAGGAAAAATGATTTAATTGATTTTGTTTCCTTAAAGAAAGGGAGATGTGACGTGTGTTGACAGTAAACAGCGTGCGGATAACAGCACGGCATGATATTCGTTTAAATGATAACTGATTGCTGTTCACTGTGAAATGTAGCCTATATATATATAGACAGTTGAGAATCAGACAGCGACGAGTAAAGACGAAGAAGCATTGCCCTGTTTTCCGAGTTGGCTGTAGATAGAACGAAACAGCGTGTGTGTGTGTGTAGGAATGTTCCACTATACTCTCCATCATAAGCGTTTGTCAGTCACTCAAATACCATGGCACTTTAAGCACTTTCAAACACTACAAACATATTGATCTGGTAAAACAATCAACATACAGGTAGCAAATACACACAGTGATCGTCTCACCCACTGATAATCCAAACAATGAAATAATGCGAGCACAGCTTCACTTTAAAGACAAACAAAAATCGGCATCCTGTGACTACTAATCAGTAAGAGACACAGAATGTACAGATTCACTGGCACTGACCTAGATAAAAGCAGAGTCAGGAACACGGGAGAGGCCCAGCTGTGTAAACAAAAGTCAGCTAGCAGGCAGTGGCCAACTCAGTAGATAGAGGGAAAGAAGGGCTGGAACAGCCATGCATCAAAAAGATCTTTAATGTACTCTCCTGAACTAATATCTTGTCTTTTTCTATGATAATCGTACCATTTTTAGAATCAAGCAACCAGTTAATGTGCACGTCTTTTTCCTGTGAGTATTTTCTTTATTGTTTCTATACATAAGCTGTTGGTCTTCTGTTTCTTTGCTCTTTGTTTCCAAGCTTCTCTAGCTTCATTGCACCTATTCCTGATTTCCTTGTGTATCTTTTCATGTTCTTCCTCCTTTCCTTTTGCCTTCGTCCATTATTCCATCAAGCCTAAAATTTCTGTTGTCATCCAGTTCTCCTGTGCTTTTCTTTCAGCTTATCATTAGTTTCTTAAACATCCTGTACAAAACTTCAGTTTCCTTGTCAAACCAAACATCTTCTGTTTTTCATGAAGGTTTTTTGAAACCCTCTGCAGTTTATTAATGTGGCAGTTATATTCGCTGTGTCTACATGTTACGTTTTAATGTCTGATATTCTGTATTCGGATTAGAGATTCCATGCTACTGGTAAAGTCTGCTGCATTGGATAGATTTGGCTCATAGCCTTGGGTGGTAGCTGATCTGAAGGAAAACTCTGATCTCAAAGCTTTGCTGCCTTAAAGCATAGTGGTCATGGAAAAGGCTATGGCAGAAAGCTGTAAGGAAAATTCCGGAGCTGGAGTCCCTAAGTCGGTCTGCTGCTGTTTTCAGTAACGTCTGACATCTCCTGCAACAGTGCTGGCACCAAACTGTACTGGACATCGCCGTTTTCTTTGGTCCCATCAAGTGTGGAGAAGGGGGACCTGCACCATGGGCAACAGCTTGTCTTCTATGTGTCACCCCACCGTGTTTGCACCATGGAAGGGTCACTCCAGCTTTGCCTCATGGTGTCACAAACAACACAGGAAGCAGCAATCTACCGTTTATAAGCTACAGCTCAATTGATTAAAAGTGTAGCACCAGGGGCTGCTTCCAAGGGTGGATGATATTCTCAGATCTTGCTTGACAACTATGGCCCACCTAATCTGGTAGCCCCAAACCACATAAGTGCTGTCCTGCCACAGTCTGTCTTTTCCAGACTGCAAGATCTGCACCAGGCAAAAACAAGGAACACCAAGCATAAAACAGAATAGTTCAGCTTTCAAACTGGGATGTTGGAATGTCCGTACAATGACCAACAGGGCTATCAGAGAACCTCAAAGACGTTTGCGATGAAAGAAAGACAGCTGTCATGAATGATTAGCTCCTGAGACTTGCAAGAAACGAACCTAGATGTCTCACGTACGTTCAAGTAGGAATACTACACCTTCTTCTGGCAAGGAAAGAGTGCTGAGAAGCACAGAGAACATGGACCTGGATTGGCAGCCAGGAACTCTCAGCTGAAAATGATTGACCAAGACGACAAGGGATCAGAATACCTGCAGAATCTCCATCTCCATACATCTGACAGCTTAGTCACTCTTATTAACGCCTATGCTCATACCCTAACATCTTCACTAGAGGCAAAGGACGAGATCTATGCTAACCTCAACCACATTATCAAGATATCCCTTGCAAAAAACACTTTGTCCTCCGTTGCGACTTCAATGCCAGAGTGGGTGCCAGTCACGACTCTTGGCCTTCCTACCTCGGACATTTCAGAGTTGGGAGAATCAATGAAAATGGGCAACGCCTCCTGGAACTTTGTTCCTATCAAGGCCTCTACGTAACCAACGCTTACTTCCAGATGAAACCTCAACACAAAGTGTCATGGAGACATCTTCCATCAAAACATTGGCACCAACTGGGCATAGTCATTGTCAGACGAACAAGCCTCAAGTTCACGCTTCTCACCTGCTCATTCCATAGTGCAGACTGTGACACAGACCACTCACTAGTGTGTTTCAAGATCAGGCTCCACATTACTGAACAAGAGGAGAATCCTTTCACTGACACCTTCAAGTTGCAGAATCCTGAAAAAAGTCGAGGAATTTGCCAAGTCTCTCAGCGATGTTCTGTCTAGACCAAACACACAAGTCCGCCTCTAAAAACATAATTCAGGAAAGAGCCAGAGCTACCTTTGGGAGGAAGACCTCCAAGAACAATGACTGCTTTGAAGCGCTCATCAAGAATGAAATCCCTGCAACTCAGAGCTGCCAGAAGCAAAGTACAGCAGACAGCAAGAAGATGTGCCAACAAATACTGGCAACAGCTTGACCACGGCATTCACACTGCAACAGCAACAAGCAACATAAGAGGTATGTATTGCAGCATCAAGAAAGCTTTTGGTCCAAACTCAGAAACACCCAAATGGGAAAATGATCACCAACAAAGGCAAGCAGATGGAGAGATGGATGGAACACTACTCAGAGCTGTACTCCAGAGATAACTTTGATGCCACCTTAGTCCTTGGTGCCATCCAACCTCGGCCCATCATGGAGGAGCAAGAGTTAAACCAACACTAGAAAAATTCTGCAAGGCAATTAGCAGCTTTGCCTGTGGGAAAGCACCTGGTAATGATGGCATCCCCCAAGACCTCATAAAACACTGCAATAACAGCCTCATGTAGCCCCTACATGACGTCCTATGTCAGTGTTGAAGAGAATGAACAGTATAACAAGACATGACAGAGCCAAGATCGTCACGCTCTATAAGAACAAGGGAGACAGAAGCTACAGAAACAACCAAAGGGGCGTTTCCCTACGAACATCGTAGGCAATTGTACACCCAAGTCATGTTAGTGCGCTGCCAAAGCTATTTCCCGTGCAGCCTCTGATCAGAGCACTTCACACTGGACATGATTTTTTCCCCTTCATGAACTGCAGAAGGAATGCAGAGAACAACAAAAGACCCTCTACATCGCCTTCATTGACCCCGCTAAGGCCTCCAAACTAGTCAGCAGGGATGGACTGTTCAATATTCTCCTGAAAAAAAGGATGTCCCCCAAAGATGCACAACCTGATTAGATCATTTCACGACGATATGAAAGCAACCAATCAGTATGAGGATAGCATGCCAAACGCTTTGACATGAAAAAGCAGCGTCAAGCAAGGCTTTGTTGTAGGTTCAACATCGTTCAGCATCTTCTTCTCCATGCTCCTGAAACATGCTTTCAGGACTGCAATGAATAAATGTACCTACGCACCAGATCTGATCGTTGATGTTATATGTCTGTTTATAGATGGATTATTTGAACACCTGGATTCTGGTGACTGGGTGGGACAGTTGTATATGTTATGGTGTGTCTTTTTTATGTTTGTTTTATTTGTTTGTTTTCTTTTTAATCAATTTACTGTCTGCAGTTCAGACCGCACTTTTCTCTACATCTGCGCGTACTTTATCTATGAATGTAGTAGTGTACAATCAAAATGAGACGTGATTTCATAACGTCGAAAAGAAAGCAATTATTTGAAAATTACGTTCATTATTCACAATTCCAAAAGGCTTCATGTTGTATTTTTGTCTAGGGTTGTTCAAAATGACGATCAACTTCTACTTCAAGTTTATCTGCACTATTCGTTAGCAACATGTTATTCTGTGTTTAGCATTTTACCAACTTGTCATGTAAGGTTGTTTCTTTTGATTTGGTTTGGGCTCATCTGGTTCGTTTTTTAACCTGGCCTATCTATTTTGTTGTTCTGGTGTCACTATCCCTGCTCATTGCCATGCTTTAGAGAATCTATCTGTGGACTGTGTACTGCACTGATGTATTAAAATGGCCGCCTCCCTTCTTCAGTTTTAAGTGCAGTGACATTATCTGTTATGGACTGTTTGCGTTATAAGAATAGAGTTGTTATTATCATTACTATCATTGTTACTATATCATAATTATTTTCATTATTAGCATCAATATTAATATTATTATTATTATTATTACTATTATTTTCATTATTATTATTACTATTATTATTATCATTATTATTATTATTATTATTATTATTACATCATTATTATCATCATTGTTGTTGTTATTATCATTCTTATTATCAGTATTACGGGTCTACATCTGGCGGACTGCGCGGAAGAAACTACTCCTGTGGTTCAACGGGCAGAAAGGTAGTTGTAGCAACGCCGCTGTAGAGTGTCAACAGGGCATTGTGAGACACAATAGGACACTCTGGCCATCCACTGCATCCCTATCCATCGCCAGTCGTCTTGATCATGTCTCGCCACTGGATCACGATGGTTCGGGATGAGAGAGTGAGGTTGACGATCTGCGCAATTCTCCGTCACTATAATCCAATTCACGCGCAAGTCAAGGCATCACTACTGTAAAACTGGAGTCCTAAGGCGATTTGCGAGTGGCGAAGTGGCAGGTCTGGATAACCTGGCTTGCTTACCGCGGCAGACGGGGATCCCACTCATGCGATCGAAAAACAAAAACAAAAAACTCTCGGTGACTCCGCTCACTATCAGCACATGGAATGTGCGCACGCTCTTGGTCAACCCAAGTGCAAACCGACCTGAACGACGTACAGCACTGATTGCAAGAGAACTCGATAGGCACAGCATCCACATCTAAGCTCTATGTGAGATCTGGCTCGCAAACGAAGGCCAATTGTCAGAAACCAAAGCTCGCTATACCTTCTTCTGGAGTGGTCGCGGTAGCGACAAACGTCGTGAGGCGGGAGTGGGCTTTGCCATCAAATCAAATATGGTCGGTAAACTAACAAGCCTCCCGAAAGGAACTAACGACTGACTCATGTCGTTGCGCCTTCCACTAAGAGGAAAACGTCATGCCACCCTCATCAGCGCCTATGCCCCTACAATGACCAACACAGAGGAAGCAAAGGCCAAGTTCTACGAAGACCTGGAATCCCTACTCGCGACTGTACCCAAAGAAGACAAGTTGTTGATTCTCGGCGACTTCAATGCCAGAGTTGGGACAGATCAAAAAACGTGGGAAGGGATTATCGGACGAAATGGAGTCGGAAAGATCAACAGCAATGGGCATCTACTCCTGAGGACCTGTGCGGCACATGACCTGCTCATCACCAATACAATCTTCCGCCTGCCAAACCGCAACAAGACGTCATGGATGCATCCTCGCTCGAAGCACTGGCATCTCATCGACTACGTCATCGTTAGGAAAAAAGACAGGCAAGACGTCATAGTAACGAAAACCATGTGTGGTGCAGAATGTTGGACTGACCATAGGCTCATCATCTCTAGACTCAACATCTCTATTCAGCCATGACGACGTCCACAAGGAATGAGGTTCAACAAAAGACTGAACGTCACAAAGCTGGAACGACCCTCTGTGTATCAAAACTTCAGAAATGACCTTGATGCACAGCTTAAAGGCTTAAATCTGGGCTCCAAAAGTGTGGATGAGGACTGGGCAGTCTTCCAAGACATCGTCTACAACTCAGCGAGGGAGCAACTCGATATCAACCAGCGTGAACACCAGGACTGGTTTGATGAAAATGACGCCGACATTCAGATATTGTTGGAAGAAAAGCGAAAAGTCTTCAGAGCACACCAGCAAGACCCAAAGTCTACCTCCAAGGAAGCTGCCTATAAATCAATCAAAAACAAAGTGCAGACAAAGCTCAGAGAAATGCAAGACTCCTGGCTTAGCAGAAAAGCGGACGAAATACAGAAGCATGCTGATACCAACAACTACAAGTGCTTCTATGACGCCCTAAAAACTTTATATGGGCCACAGCCCCAAGGAACATCGCCGCTGCTCAACGCCGACGGATCAACACTTCTCACTGACAAAAATGCCATCCTACAACGCTGGGCCGAGCACTTCGACAGCGTCCTCAATCGTGCATCTACTAGCAACAGCGAAGCCATTGACCGTAGGCCGCAAGTGCCAATAAACACCGAACTGGTAGCGCCTCCAACGGAATCAGAGATCACAGCAGCAATTAAGCACCTTTCAAACGGCAAAGCTCCAGGCTCTGACTCCATTCCAGCAGAAATATACAAAGCAGGTGGACCAGTCATGACCCGAAAGCTAACAGAATTGTTCAAGAGCATGTGGGAACAAGAATCCATCCCCCAGGAACTGAAGGACGCCACCATTGTCCATCTCTACAAGAAGAAAGGCAACAGGCAGTCCTGTGACAACCACAGGGGAATCTCTCTGCTCGCCATTGCCGGTAAGATCCTCGCAAGAGTCCTCCTCAACCGCCTTATCATTCACCTGGAAAATGGCCACCTACCAGAAACAGTGCGGCTTCAGAAAATCATGCGGGACAATCGACATCATATTCGCAGCATGACAACTTCAAGAAAAGTGTCAGGGAGAACACCAAGACCTGTACACGACATTCGTTGATCTGACAAAGGCCTTCGACACGGTCAGCCGTGAAGGACTATGGAGAATTATGGAGAAGTTCAGATGCCCATCAAAGTTCATAAACATGGTACGCCAATTTCTTGACGGCATGCAGGCACGTGTGTTGGACAACGGAGATTGCTCCAAGACTTTCTCAGTCACGAACGGTGTCAAGCAGGGTTGTGTACTGGCGCCAACACTGTTCAGTATGATGTTTACGGCCATGCTCTCAGACGCATTCTATGACGACCATGACACATGCATTGGCTTCAGATACAGGACAGACGGAAGGCTCCTCAATGCCCTCAGGCTTCAGGCAAAGACCAAGGTTGAAAAATACTGGATCCGCGACTTCCTGTTCGCCGATGACTGCGCTCTGAACGTCACCACTGAAGCAAAAATGCAGTAGAGCATGGATCGATTCGCATCATCCTGCACAAACTTCGGACTCACCATCAGTACAAAGAAGACCGAAGTCATGTTTCAGCCTGCACCACAACAGCGGTACTCAGAACCAAGCATCACTGTCAAGGGAGAAACCCTGAAAGCTGTGGACAATTTTACGTACCTCGGAAGCACGATCTCAAGATCAGTGAACATAGACACTGAGGTAGACACACGCATTGCCAAAGCAAGTTCAGCTTTCAGACACCTCAGGGTATCGGTATGGGACAGGAGAGGTATCAAACTGTCCACCAAGTGAAGGTATACAAGACAGCTGTTCTGCCAACCCTTCTGTATGCCTATAAGACATGGACCGTATATGAGCGCCATGCCAAAAAACTCAACCGATTCCACATCAACTGCCTCACACAGCTCCTGAAGATCACATGGAAGGATAGAATACCTGACACAAATGTCCTCGATCAGGCCGGAATGACTATCATTCACACCTTGCTCAGGAGAGCCCAGCTCAGATGGGCCGGACACATCGTGCGTATACAAGACACGCGTCCTCCGAAGAGACTGCTCTATGGTGAGCTAGCACACGGCATACGCTCGGGAGGAAGACCAAAGCTGCATTTCAAGGACACGCTTAAAGCGTCCCTGAAAAACGTCGGTATCGACACCAAGACATGGGAGGCCCTTACACAAGACCGCTCATCATGGAGAAACTGCGTTGGCGAAAGTGCCGCCTCCTACGAACAAAGCAGGATCAGTGGAGCACAAAAGAAAAGAGAGCTGCGTAAATCCCGAGCCAACTCCTAAGTCCACAATCCAGCAGAACACATGTGTCTCATCTGCGGCCGAGCCTTCCGTGCACGAATCGGCCTCGTCAGTCACAGCCGGACACATGAATCGTGATGATCCTTGGTCATCGTCGATCACGACGGACGAACAACGTGCAACATCAGTATTACGATGATGATGATGATGATCATCATCATTATCACACCATCATCATCATCGTCGTCGTTATTATGGTTAATGTTATTATCAATGTTATCATCATAATTATTATAATCTTTTTATCACGCCAACACACGTTCAAAGCCACGAAAAAGATCTCATTGAGAGCAGGGCATGAAAGGCCACAGAATGTAGAACATTTTTCATGGTGTTGTGTTGATGAGAATGAACGTGATGAACAAGATGCCATGCAGCTCTGTTTGGGATTGGGGCTTGGTATAGTTTTCCATCTTTGTGTGGGGATTTGTCAAGTGCACTTCCACTAGTTTGCCATTGTTTTCTGGAAACGCAATGTACATATTGTACGGAAGCCCTGTCCATTGTTTTAAGGAAGAAATCATCTGCCCAGAACCGTGAAAATCAAAACCAGTTCGAAAGATACTGCAGCTACTTTCTGGATTCATCCATTCCCAACTGCCAGGATTTTGGTGCACTGTGTGAGGGATGGAGTTATATATTGGTGCCCATGCTTGCCAAGACAGACATGGCATTGGGTTATGTTGAGATATTTCAAACAGAGTATGGGCACCACTCACATACACCAAGCCCCCCTCTGGGACTGTCATTATTTGGTCCATGACTGCTTATTTCGGTATTACCCTTATTCACATTCAATCCTCATATCTGAAGGCTTAACTGTATGCTTACTTTCATAGCACATTCTGGCATCAGCCAGGCTTGAGATATACAGACATCTGCAATGCACCGTCAATAATGCGTGTAAAGTGGATGGACTACGCTGCATGACCTCAGCCTTCCCAACATTCTTTAAGCACGCTTATCTCTGTTAAGAAGCTGATAGGGGCAGAATATTTCTCCAGTGATTACAGTTCGAACCCACAATCTCACATTATGCTAACCAATTCACCAGGTTGACTGGTAGCTCAATGCAATTTATTTGCTTATGGCTCTGCTTCATCATCATCACTAGGTGCCTTGCCACATGGCATTGGCGATCATGGCCTTCCATCTGTTTCTATCCCTTGTTGCCTCAAGCACCTCTTCCACCCTCTTTGTCTTCAGCCACTCTGCAAGTCTGTCCAATATTTTCTCCCTGGGTTTAGTTGGTGCCTTTCCCTCCAGCTTTCTTGTTGTGACCAGGTGCTCCAATTCTCCTTTCCCCTTAACATGACCTTCACCTAGCATAATTTACTGTGTGATCGTGGTCTTGGCTCTGGATGGCTGAAAGACAAATTGCAGCTATGCATACATAACTGTACAGATGCTACGTGTCATTAAGCCATACCCATCCTTCACCTGAATAGTAAACTGATGTTAGTGTAGTTTTTAAACTGTTATTTACCTGGTGTGATTTATTTCGTTACTTCTATTTCATCTTAAGAAATACCTTGCAGAGAGTACATCTGTGGCATTGGTATTCAGTATATACAACATATAAAGCCTTGTGCTCTGAGACATAATTCTGTGAAGACTGACTGTCACTTGGATTCATATAAACATTTCTTCACGTAACACATCAGAGTCTATGCTGCATTCAGAATTTCACTACAACAATTGAGTGTAGCTACTGTCAATAGTTACCTGCTCCTGTTTTAGTCAATGCTAAACAACAACATAATGTAACTCACAAAGTCAGATTACTGAATTAAATGAAGTTCTTGTCTCTCTCTCGCAAACAGTACCAGTCAAGCATCGATCAATGCAACAAAGAAACAGACATTCTGAACACACTGGTTGATCTCGTTACAAGCTGTACAAGAGCTGTTTTCGTTTGACATATATAGCTCTCACAAAGATCAAGTGACACGACAGCCCGCTCTTTTCAAGTGATTTATTGTCCTCTACGTAAGAGAACTCTTGTCTTCCAAGATCGTAAACATTGACGAACCTCAATGAAAATCACAATTTTTTACCTCTGAAATTTTCAGATTTAACATTTCTACCATCCGTATTTGAAATAAATCACAGCAAAACAAACTGCTGTCACACCCCACCACCACTATATCAACAACCACTACCAACTTTACTGACTACCTTCACAGATAAGTAATTTATGGTAAAGCCATAGTAGCGTTGTCCGTTGTGCACCAACTGAGTACGCTGCTTATATAGCTGTGATCATGAAAATGATGTTTAGTCATTCAAATCTACGTTTCTGAGCAATTCCCTCCTGTGTTGCGTACATACACAAACCCACTAAAGATTTGTCATTAAGGAGACCATTAATAAGAGTGGGTCTATTGAGAATGATTATAACGTCACAGTGTCGGAACATTTATAGTCTCCTATTTCATGCTTTTAGCTGATATGTGGATTATTGTTTGCTGAGAGTTAATACTCACACTTCTGTAAAGGCTCGTCAACTGAAACTAGAACATAATTCATGACACTTTTTTTCTGAATTTCAATCAGAATAATAAGAGATTTTCAAATGAGCATTGAGAAATGTTGCTATGTCCATTTGCTGTGTCTGACAGATGCACAGTAAGCTCTTTTCTGTGACATAAATACCTGTGACGGGGCTTGTTCAGTTCACAAAGACACGACACGACACAACACGACACGTGATGCAAGACGACATGACATGACAAAACACAACACAACCAACGCAACGCAACGCAACGCAACGCAACGCAACGCAACGCAACAGCAGTGCAACCGCAAAGGAAACACAGCACAACCCCACAACACACAAGCACAGCACAGCACAGCACAGCACAGCACAGCACAGACCATGGAGTCATAACGTGCAGGTAAGAAAGGTTTTGTTTCGGGAGGGATGTGAATTTATACTGTGATTGTAGATTCAGGTTCACGATCATATTGCTCACAACCCAGCCGACTGCTAAAGCCATATCAGGACTAACATCACGTTCAAAATGACACTTAAATTTAAGTAAAAAGACAAGAGTTGAAAATCAAGCTCCTCGTTAACCTTCCAAGTCTAAAACAAGTAAAGAAAAATATACTCTACACAAAATCATATATGATGAAATCTATTTACCTCTTGTAAAAACTGGAAAATTGCATCTGGATGGACGTCTCCAAAGAGGTTCTTCAAGGCGTCTGCTGTGTAGTGCTTATGTCTCACATGATGCAAGTTCAAACATTCAATAAGAAGATGTCTGATGCTCAACTGCTTGTCACATGGTATACGCCACGGAGGTTCTTTAGTTTTCAAAAGGTAGCAATGAATGTAGGATGTGTGAGCCGTGTGTATCACACATAACACTGTCTCTTCCTATGGTTCCCTAAAGCAGATGGAAGAATCTCTTTCAGGTTGGGGAGGATTTTGGAAAAGTTGTCTGTCTGTGGGATGACGAAAATGTGTGACACAGTTCTGCATTAAACGACTTGTAGGCCAGTGAACTGGTATAGACTTTATGGAAGGAAGCAATATCAAAACAGACCTTTGATGTTTTCAAGGTCCATGGT
Source organism: Monoplex corrugatus (assembly GCA_030674185.1). NCBI lineage: Eukaryota > Metazoa > Mollusca > Gastropoda > Littorinimorpha > Ranellidae > Monoplex > Monoplex corrugatus. The sequence continues at coordinate 40,381 of JAPXFY010000465.1, read as the reverse complement.
GGGCTGTCTGGAAATTTGAGGAAGTCTAAAACAACTGCTAAATCTGTATCTGCCTTTTGCATTATGAAGACGGATACAGATCCCTGAAAGATTGACTTTCACATGTTTTTCAAAGTGGGTTTGAAATTTGGACTTAAAGACACAGTCATAAGTTGGGTTTTCCGGTTCAGAGAACAGTTTTTAACAGAAATCCAAGGTTAATTTTAGTCTACAGTTGGGCAGGGAGGGTTTCCCTGCCTCTGCGAATAAACCGTAAACTAGAGTTGTTCTGATTGTACCGAGACAGAGGCCCAGCCCTTGATGATGAATGGGATCCAGCAGTTTTAGGTTGGATGGTCTTGCAGAACCACCGCGCAACCATAGTCCAATTTAGAGCAAATAAAAGCTCTGTACAGATGAAGCAGTGTTTCCTGTCAGCACCCCAGTCTGTATGAGCAACGACTTGAAGAAATTAAGAGCTTTCTGATATGGCGTTTTCAGGTGTGGGATATGACTGAGGAAATTCAAGTTTTGATCAAAAATCAACCCCAGAAATGTATCTCCTTTTACAGCTGGAATGGTGGACTTTCCCAGATAGATCTCTGGGCCCAGCAAAGAAATGTCGGGGTTATGAAAGTAGATACACTATGTTTTGGATGTAGAAAAAAACCTGTCTATATCTGCCCACTGTTGGATCCTATCTACACACAGCTGCAGTCATCACGTAACGCCTGGATAGACGCTTCCAGTTGCGTTTACCACAAAATCATCCTCAAACAGGGAACAGTCAGAGCCCCGTTGTACAGACTTGACTATATTCCTGATCTTAATACTGAACAGTGCAGATGACAGAATGCTTCCTTGTGGTACAGCCAGCACTTGCTCTTGAATGTCGGAGAGAGTAGTACCAACTTGCACTTGAAACTGTCAATCAGCCAAAACTTTTTGGGTAAACAGGCGTAGGTGACCCCAAACACTCTGTTCGTGTTGACCCATGAGTATTCCTGGTTTCCAGGTGATATCATATGCGTTTCTCTTAATCAAACAAGGTAGCCACTACACGCTGTTTGTTCAGAAATGCATCATGGATCGTCATTTCAGGGCGGATTTAAATGGCCCACTGTGCTTGCGAAAACCGCACTGTTTCTTAGCCAAGGTGCCGTCATTTTCCAGTTTCCTCGTCAGTCTGCTGTTGACCACTTTTTCCATCATTTTGCAAAGACAGCTGGTTTGAGCTATTGGGCGACAGTTGAAATGATGGACAGATTTTTTCAAGGTTTAGGTAGAGGGATGATCAGGGCTATCTGCCACGATGGAGGAAAGAATCTTGACATCCAAAATTAATTGTACGCTTGTAAGAGGATTTGTAAACAGTTTTCAGGGAAATACTTTAGACGCTTGCAATGAATATCATCCAGGCCAGGAGAAGAATCAGAGCAAGACATCAAAACAGCTATTAATTCGGCTAAGGTCAATGGAAGATTGTACTCTTCTGTGTTATCAGTGATGAAGTTACAGGCTGTCTTTTCTTTGAAGAATTTGTGTTTAAGGAAAAGCGCTGAATTGTTGGCTGAGGAAGAGTTGGTTTCAATGGTGGAAGCTAACCAGCTAGAAATTGCATTTTTGTCAGTGATCAGAGAATCTGACAGTTTGAGATGGTTGACTGAGTGATACGTGTTTTTACTATTAATTCTTTTTTTTTTTATTTCCACACTTTCTTCTTTGGAGTGCTGGTCATCAGTTTGGAACAGAAATCTCTCCAAGACTGTCGTTTACTTGCATTAAAGACATGTCTTGATTTCGTTCAGAGCTTCTGATGAGCTTGAAAGTTGTCTACTGATGAAGTTTGGAAGACGCGACGTTAAGTTTTCATGCAGGCTTGTTTTAGATGGTCACAATCAGAATTAAACCGGAGTATTTTAGGACTTTCAGGTTTCTATGACGATATGGGAATTGCTTTTTTGACACAATTCAGACTGGCTTGTGTTAGAGTGTCTGCTGGATCATTACTTTGCAGAACTCTGTCTTCTTCTAATTCGCTCTGGATGGTTCTTGATAATAAATCCCAGTTAGCCTTGTGAAATCCAAACGTTCTGGTAAGGATTCATGTTCAATGTTTTTATCTGTTAAAGACCGTTGGAAATGGTAATTTCCATGCAGATCATCAAGAAGTCTTCATTCATAGTCCAGACCTGAAGCATTACACATCGATAGATCTAAACAGAAAAAATGTACCATTTGCAGGATGAATCTGAGTCGGAGATCCATTGTTTAGACAGCATAAGTCTAATTCTGAGAAGATGTTTTCCAGCAAGAGAACGCAGACTGAAGTATCTGCACTACCCCAAAGCGGGGAATGCCCATTCAAATCGTCCAACAACAGAGAAAGTCTTAAAAATCCACAATCAGATCAACCAGTTGTTTTTTTGTAGCAGGGACTGACGGAGGTAGGTGCAGAGAACAGATGGTTATGGATTTGTGTAGAGATGCCCTTGCCGCTACTGCTTGCAAGTAAGTATTCAGATTAACAGTGCTATACAAAACAGACGTGTGTGAGAGCAACGATACTCCTTGGTTGTGCTGGTTTGGAAATAATGTTGAAATCCATTACGGAAAAAAAAATGTTCACCTCACGCAGTAACGTTTCTTGTAGAGACAGCACAACGGACTTCAGGTCATGGCAAAGTAGTTAGAGCTCCTCTAAATTTGAATTCAGACCTTTTATATTTCAATGGACAATATTCTTCATTACTGAGGGAAGCAACAATAGACAAATTCAGTTCATGTCCATCTTACTGTCCTCAGCCTGCAATGGAGCATATCTACTTTCCTGTTTTTCTGCCTTTTTCAGGTGGTCAGACTGATGACTGACCTGTCCGCAAGCAGAGAAGGCTTTGGCCCAATGTAGCCCTGGTGGATCTTTTCGTCTCCACCAGCATGACTTTCTGCCATTCCCCACTCCCTGTGGAGCTGTTCCTGGACCGCTGAGGTGGGAGGGTGGATTTCCCAGGCTGATGACATGTCCAGCACTGCGTGGCTCCAATTATTGGGTAATCTGAGAAACAGCGGGTTTGATGCGCCCAGTGCGGGCTTTAATGTCTTGCAAAGTCTCAGAAGCAGTTTTTCTCTAAATAATTCCAGGCCATGGAGACAAGACTTGATTTCTTAACACTTGCCACATAAGTTTTGATTGCAGATGGCCTCCTTCCTTCTACCAATCGTTTCGCCTCACGATCTTTTTCAGTTTTAACTCTAAATATTTTGTTCCATTTGCCATATGGGACAGGTTGTGGAAGATGAAGGGTGATGTTCTCCACAATTTATGCATAATGCTGGTCCATCACACTTCTTCCGTGTGCCTCTTTGGCATATGCCACATGTTTCTGTATTGGGACATCTGTCCTTTATGTGTCGGAATGACTGGCATCTGAAACATCGCATCGGTGATGGAACATACAGTGAGACATTTACATTGAGATACCCTATCTTTACCTACTGTGGAAGTACAGGACAACAGAATGTCAGGAAGAGGGTGTTTGTCGAGATTTTCTCTGACCCCTTCCAGAACATGGCCCGGCGTATTTCAACAACGCTCTGGCTCTTTGATTTCGTCCTGATTGCCTCCTCAGGAACTCCTTTCAGCTCTGGGCACTTAACCACCCCCTTGTTGCTGTTTAGTCCCTTGTGCAGAGAAACTTTATAAAGCCAAGGTCCAGCAACACTGACGTTTAGCAGACAGTCAGACTGTTTCTTGTCATTACATTCGATTAAGTGAGCTCCGTTTCTGCAGCTTGCAATAGTTCTGGGGTTACCAATGAGGCCCTGAAAGTGTTTATGTATTGCAAACGGGCTGAGTGATGATTGGTTCTTTCTACTATCAACCATGCAGTCCAAAAGCCTGTCTCCTCCCAAACCTCAATGTCAGCATATGTGTCATCATTGTCATAACTACATCTTTCCAAGATTGCTTTGAGTTACTCATGAGCGTAGGCTCAACTATGGCAGACATTAGCTAGTCAACACAGGAGAGCTGCTGTGCTCAGGAAGGGACATTGGATGATCAACCTTATGGCGTCCATCCACCTGGAACAGTCCAGCATGAATCCAGTGTACTTCCATGACTGACTAACCTACAGCCATCCATCCCAGGGCCATCCATCCCATCAGTTTCTTGTCCACTTTCCTGGAACAAACTTCCTCTCTCAGTCCGTCAGCAACCTACTTTTGTCTCCTTCAAGTCTGCTCTCAAAACTCACCTTTTCTCCTCTGCATAAAATCCTGACCTCACTCAATCCCCTCTGCAGCCTGTCTCCACTTGGAGGGGAATCGCATTGTAATATATAATTGTATATAATATGCTCTCTATAATTTTCCATTGCTTTTATTCTTTCTCCCCATTTATAGCCGTGTGTGTGTGTGTGTGTGTGTGTGTGTGTGTGTGTGTGTGTGTGTGTGTGTGTGTGTGTGTGTGTGTGTGTATGTGTGCGTGCGCGTGAGTGCGTGTGTGTGCGTGCGTGCGTGCGTGTGTGCGTGTGTGTCTGTTTTAGCGCTTAGATTTGATTTTTTCAAGATTTTGCGCTATATAAATAAAACATTGTATAGTATTGTAAATAAATGGAGCTCGGGATAAAGGGTTGTTTACGGCATCAAACTGTCAAGAAAAGTCCAGTTAACTTCCCCCATCAACATAACTCAAGGGATCATTGGAACCTCAAGCCCTCTGACCACAACAAGGTGGGGTGCCCTCTGGGAGGGTGATAGTAGATAGTGATATTTGGGGTCAGTGATTCAGTTTTGCAATGATAGATTTATATATTGTCTGCAATCACTGGTCAGCAGTGCTGGTGGTGCTGGTCATCATGATAAAACTTCATGCACATAGGGATACGATGTTGGAGTTTGTGCTTGGGTAGTGATCATCATGGTAATTCTCCTCCTGTGTTGTGTCTGACTGGTATGAATATTGGGTCAATTTTTTTTTACAGAATACGATTGACAATGTGTTATTCTTTGTTTTCTTTTATTAAAGGACATTTGAGTGAAAACGAACTGCAATTTATTCATTGCATCTACACTGGGCGTAGTATCTATTTCAAGCGATTTCCACCAACAGGAAGGTTATGTACACAGTTTGAGGATACAGTGCTCATCTTTAGTCTGAGTATCACTGGGAGCATGTGTCAGGGAGAACAACCACTGAGAAGTCTGATAAAATGTATACATATCCCCTCATTGACAGATACACGAAAGATAGTATTTATTTGTTAAGAACTTAATTTATAAATGATGTTGAATCTTAAGACCACGGCAGCGCAACATTTAAGGACAAATTTGTGACATTTATAGATATCATTTTTGACCATTTACCTGAAATGGCAATTGAGGCTCTACTGTTGCAAAATCACGTGAAGTCAGTGTTGCTGCTGATTATGTTTCTGAAACACAAAGGATATCAAAAACTGCTCTGAACCATGTGCAGACTTTCTTTAACAGCTGTCTGAGAGTAATACACAGGACAGACTGGCCACATAAGTTAACAACATCGATAGGTGGAAGAAGACGCATAAAATGGTAGAGGAAAAAAGATTGGAAAAAGAAGAAGGGGATGGATCAGGCACACACTACACAACCAGCGTCATGTATCACCAGACAGGTCCTGACAGGGAACCCACACACTACACAACCAGCGTCATGTATCACCAGACAGGTCCTGACAGGGAACCCACACACTACACAAACCAGCGTCATGTATCACCAGACAGGTCCTGACAGGGAACCCACACACTACACAAACCAGCGTCATATATCACCAGACAGGTCCTGACAGGGAACCCACACACTACACAAACCAGCGTCATGTATCACCAGATAGGCCCTGACAGGGAACCCACACACTACACAAACCAGCGTCATGTATCACCAGACAGGTCCTGACAGGGAATCCACACACTACACAAACCAGCGTCATGTATCACCAGACAGGTCCTGACATGGAACCCACACACTACACAAACCAGCGTCATGTATCACCAGACAGGTCCTGACAGGGAACCCACACACTACACAAACCAGCGTCATATATCACCAGACAGGCCCTGACAGGGAACCCACACACTACACAAACCAGCGTCATGTATCACCAGACAGGTCCTGACAGGGAACCCACACACTACACAAACCAGCGTCATGTATCACCAGACAGGTCCTGACAGGGAACCCACACACTACACAAACCAGCGTCATGTATCACCAGACAGGCCCTGACAGGGAACCCACACACTACACAAACCAGCGTCATGTATCACCAGACAGGCCCTGACAGGGAACCCACACACTACACAAACCAGTGTCATGTATCACCAGACAGGTCCTGACAGGGAACCCACACACTACACAAACCAGCGTCATGTATCACCAGACAGGTCCTGACAGGGAACCCACACACTACACAAACCAGCGTCATGTATCACCAGACAGGCCCTGACAGGGAACCCCCAAGGGAAGAGAAAGAACGGCCAGTTGAGTAACACCCGGCAAAGAGACATTCAAGCAGACACAGGGAGGATAGGACTCGCCCGGAAACAGCTAGAGGAAAAAAGCACAGGACAGAGGATTATGAAGGTCTCTTGTTGATGGCCTACATCCCAAGAGGGATGAAGGGCCTAACTATTGCTAACTCACGCAACATCATCAGAGCACTGTCACACTGTGTGAAGCAAACAGGAGCTTAAGCAAGACGTATCAGCTAGCTATCACGTTCTGGTTTTTATTTTGTCTTCTGTCGTGTGACAAACAGAGCTACAATTTATGCAAAAATCGTTTGTAAACATTCAATATATATAACAACCACAGAACTGTCACATTTTGAATAGATCACATAATCTATTTGCTGTTCTTTAATATAATGATGTCGGGATTCGGATCCACAACTAAAGTTAATTGTTTGAGATGATTTTAAGTCTTTACTCTCGTCTTCCAGATCCTCTTTCAGATCATTACAGCCCAAACGTCAACCTATGATGTATAGATGTCGGTATTGCTGTACTTACCATAAGCAGTGTGTTACTTTGCTGTGACACATACAGCCACAGACTGCCTCAGAAACTGACCCCCACATAAAATAATGCTCTTGTGAAAATACAAAACAAAACAATGTATGGTACATGATGCGTAGTGTGCTACATTTGCTTCAATTTTCCTATGCAGATATCATGTTCATTTGTTAGCTACTAAGATAAAGCTTTTACAGATGTATATGAATCAATATCTTGTTACCGACAGTGAGTCACTCAATAACATAACAAACACTGTAAAAATAGGTTATACCATGCTGCCATGACCTGGAACTCCCTTCCCTATCATATTCGCCATAAGCAATGTCTTCCTTCTTTCAAGTCTAGTCTGAAGACCTATCTTTTCACTCAATACTTTCATTGATCTTCTCTTTCTCTTCTCTCTCAGCGATGATCATCGTTCCTACATATATGTGTGTGTGTGTGTGTGTTTGTGTGTGTGTGTGTGTGTGTGTGTGTGTGTGTGTGTGTGTGTGTGTGTGTGTGTGTGTGTGTGAACCATGTTTATGCGAGCAAGAGAGAGGGAGAGAGAGGGAGAGAGGAAAAGAGAGAGAGACAGAGGCTGTGCGCGGAGAGAGAGAGAGTGAGCAAGGAATATCGGGAGCACGGTAGAGAGCGAGAGTATGGTTGGGGTGGGGCAAGAGAGTGAGAGTATGAGTAAGAGTATGTGTAAGCGTGATAGAATTTGATAGTAGAGAAACTGAGTGGTTGAGAGAGGGAGTGTGTTTGGGTCTGTGTGTGTGTGTGTGTGTGTGTGTGTGTGTGTGTGTGTGTGTGTGTGTGTGTGTGTGTGTGTGTGTGTGTGTGTGTGTGTGAAGAGAAAGAGAGAGAAAATATTTTTGTATGATTGTCACTATTTTTAGTAATATTTGAATTTACTATGTTAATATGTCTTGTTGAACGTAAATTTTATGTTTTATGTTATATAGTGTTAGCAGCGGTATGTTTAAATTTTATGTTGGTGTATCTATTTGTATTTAGTTATATACTGATTTTATGTGAAGCGCTTTGTGCTCTGGAAAGCACTATATAAATTGCCTTTATTATTATTTTTATTATTACCATCAAAAGGTATTAAGACACAGTCATGTAGCAGAGACCACACAAATGTGACCTCCTACCTGTCAAGCCAGACAGGGGTCCCACGATGATCACTACACCAGGAAAGAAGAGATTCTAATATACACATCACTACATGCTGTTTGTTCAGAAATGCATTATGTATTGCTTTTCAAAGCGGACTAAATGGGCCACTGTGGAATAGTACTTGCGAAAACTGCATTGTACCTCTGTCATTCTCCATTTTCCACAGGAGTCTGCTCTTTACCTTTTTTTTCTCATGATTTTGCATAGACAACTTGTTACGACTATTGGGCAATAGTTGAAGGATTGGACAGATCCTTTCCAGATCAAGGTAGAGGGATAATCAGGGCTTTCAGTCACGAAGGAGGAAAGAATCTTGTCATCTATATGTAACTGTACACATGTAAGAGGATTTCTAACCATTTTTCCTGGGAGATACCTCAGACGTTTGTAATAAATATCATCCAGGCCAAGAGAAGCATCAGAGCAAGTCAGAAGAGCAGCTTTTAATTTGGATAAGGTCAGTGGAACATTGTTTTCTTCAGTGGTATTAGAGACAGAGTTAGAGGCTGTCTTTTCTTTGGGGGATTTGTGTTTAAGGAAAAGCGCCGATTTGTTGGCTGAAGAAGAGTTGGTTTCAGTGTTGGAAGCTAACAAGTTAAAAACTGTTTTTCGTCAGTAATCAAAGAATCTGACAGTTTGAGGTGGTTGACTGAGGATAGTTTTTTTTTCCGTTTAATTTCTTTCTTTTCTTTTTTAATAAATGTCCACACTTTTTTCTTTAGGCTTCGGGGCATCATGTATTACCACAAAAGTCCTTACATGGAACCCCCAAGTGAAGGAAAAGAATGGCCAGTTGAGAAACACCCGACAAAGAGACATTCAAGCAGACACAGGGACTTACCTGGAAACAGCTAGAGACAAAAACACAGGACAGAGGATTATGAAGGTCTCTTGTTGATGGCCTACATCCCAAGAGGGATGATGGGCCATACTATTACTAACTCACGCAAAATCATCTGCGTACTGTCACACTGTGTGACGCAAACAGGGGCTTAAGCAAGTTCCAGTTTTTAACTTTACTTCAATCATTTAATAAACACAACCACAGTTTCTTTAAAAAATCTGAGTTGCAAACAATGAACATATTTATCAACCACAGCACAGACCGTCAACATTTCTGTAAGAATCACATAATTTGTTTGCTGTTCATTCGTATAATGGTGCCGGGATTCTCTATCTAACAAATCTATAAAACCAATACTGGTTAAAGCAATCCTCATTGGTTGAACAACAAGTGTACTTACAACATCACGGATACAGTTTAACGTATGGAGGGTTACCTGCCAGTAAAGAGAATGTAAGCTTCATTATGTCATTATAACACTCAGTGTGTTACCATGCAAGTAAAAGCTTGTGTGATTATGTGTATATGGACTTGAATCCATAAAAAACAAAGCTGGTCACGATATATTGTATACCATCTTTAGAATTGGTCATGCAATTTATGTAATTGTGAAATTCCATATTCCAAAACAAAGACCGCTATGGATGCAAAAGTCAGGAATATGTATACAATCTTTGTACTCAAAATGATTTGTCGGTGTCAGAGCTACCTTTCAAAAAATGAAATTTAGATAAATATGTGTGTTGAGATGTTTCAGAAGAAGAGCAGATAAGACTGGAAGAGACCATTACATCACACAACAGTGGATCAGACGATCAGAACATATTATCAGGATGCCAGTCAATCAGCCAGCTCTGTGAGCCTACAACACCAGATGCTCCGAAGTCAACACCAGAGAAAGACCATGACAATGCAAGACAAACGGAATGCAAGACAGTACATACCTGTGGCATGATTCTGCCTGAAGTTTTTTTTCTAGCTGCTGAACAACACATTGATCTCCCTGCCAAACCTCTTGGTACAGGTAGATGGAAGCAAGTAAGTAAATGAATATCCGTAATTATGAATACACTGCTCATATAATATTATTGTAAAGACATTGACTACAAAAGGCAAGAAATGTTTGTTATTTTTATTTTCCCAACAACTAATTCCAGATATTGAACCAGTTAGTGGTTTGCAGTGGTTGGCACAAGGAATTACCAATTGGAACATTGTAGATTCGAATCACATCAATCAAAATCATTGTGGCTTTCTTCGATCCCAACCAGCCACTACCCAGACTTTAGTGTCCTATGGGCCTGTTTGGAAGAATGACGCCACATTGTAAAATCTCATTAAACTTCATGGCTGACCAACACTTCATATGTCTGTATCTTTCAGGCCTGGTATTAGGAAAAGATCCTTAAAAATGTCTGAAAATAGGCCTGTTACTACGCAATTTTAATGAACGAATAGATACATAAGTAAGAAATTGCGCAAGAGTTGATCCATAAGTCTTGTCATTTAGGCTGCCATTTCTGAACAGTGCATAGTTAACACTTGAAATTTGTTTTGAGATAAAACACAGGCTTTACCCTATTGATATGCACAAAAATGAAATGATGTTGTACTCAGTTTAATGATATGACGTCACTGAACATGTGACGTAACTTATTGTACGTCAAAAAATGGATCCTTGCATTGAGCAACTTCGATGCTGGCTTCACATGGCTCAGACTTGGAGACGGTCCGATCAAAATTCATGCAATTTTCACTGTTGTGGAAAGAGACAAATGTGCATTATGTAGAACAGTTCGCCACAAGATCGATAGTTTTTAACTAGAAAAACCGACTTGAAAAACAAGTACTGCTGTGGACGTCCAAGTGAGGCCCAGGATAAGAAACTTGTTCAGCTTGTAAAGAAGGTTATCAAAAAGGATTCACATATTTCCGTTCTTGAAATAAATGAAACGTATGGTGTTTTTATATGGCATGGTTGAACAGCGATGAAGTCACAGGTGGCTATCATATCACCGTTATACTATCAAAAAATATTCAACTGGGGATTGAGGAGGCTGACACTATGGACAGAGAAAGAGAGTACTTATAAAAGATTCTGAAGTGTTCATGGTCGTTGGATTTCATTTTTCAGTTATGTAAAATAAGTGACAAGTCTTAGGGATCATCCCTTGTTATGATAATTTAATGTCCTCATTTCTCTGTGATGTTAATTTTCTTCTAACAATAACTTGAAAGTGATGCTGATAACTGCAACTTCTTTACTAACTGTTCCAATATTGGGTCATTGGTATTCACGTTGAGCCATTCATGGGAAGATTTATTCTCTAGGGTGAACTTATGTTTCAAACTTAACAAAACATTTGTTTGAAAACTTATGACAAAATCCCCATACTCACAGATACACATATATACAGTACGCATATAACTGACATAATCGCTTTATTAAAAAAACAATACTGAATGGAAGAACCAGAAAAAGGACGCTCAACATCATTGTTATACTTTCTTAACTGTAAGGCCCTTACATCGTATTCATTTGTTGGAATGAAAAAGAGGGTTTCGTGATCCAGCATTAACGTTTATTGTCTGAGATCATTGTAACTCTTTATTCTCGTCTTCCAGATTCTCTTTCAAATCGTTACAGCCAAAACCTCAACCTACGATATAGAAGTGTAGTTATTTGTGTCCTAACCATCAGCAGTGCGTTATTTTGCTGTGACACATACAGCAACAGACTGTCTGAGAGACTGACCCCACATGAAATAATGTTCTTACGAAATAACAAATTATGGTACATCATGCGTACTGTGCTAGATTTGTTTCAATTTTTGCTATGCAGATCTTATGTTCAGTTATTAGCTCCTAACATATAGGTTTTACATACGTATATAATCAATATCTTGTTTATGACAGTGAGTCACGCAATGACATAACTAACACTGTAAAAACAAGATAGACACTAAAAGGTGTTAAGGCACAATCACGTAGCAGTGGCCACATAAAAGTGACCTCTACCTGACAAGCCAGACAGGGGTCCCACGATGATCACTACACCAGGAAAGAAGAGATTCTAATATACACATCACTTTCCTTTGGGTGAACGGCACTTTATAGCACCAGGCCTCACCACAATCCACCCAGAAAGTAAGTGGCTCTGTTAAACTCAATACATTCGATTCCTCAATAAATGTTAGTCTTAGGTCCCTTACTTTGACAGCCAAGAAATGCCAGTGCATTCGTTCAGTTGCTTTTATTTTTCTACAAGTAAGTCTCAGAAAAAACAATTTCACCATGTAATATAAATACATGAATGAATAGAAACGAAAGAACAAAGATCTGTTTCCATACTTTTCAATAATTAATACATAAATCCAGTAACAGATTGAAAGTGATGCTGTACAATTGGATTTGTGTTTATTAACTGTTTTAACTTGTTTACGATGATGTATTCATACCTAGGCCTACTTTTTCAAGAGTTAATATACATTCAAACTTAGCAAAGGTCCAATTTAAAACTTTGAAGAAATTCTCCACTTACACACATCAGGTTGGTGTACAGTATACGTGTGACTGACATCGCTTCATCTAAAAATCAATAGTGAGCGGTAGCAACAAGAAAATAGACACTCGCAATCATTATCATACTTTCTAAACCCCATAAACCGCTAACAGTATTTCAGCACGTCAAAATGGGAAAATGTGTTCCGTGATTCATGTGTAAACAGGATTTTCTGTGATGATTATAGCTTTTATTGTAGTCTTCCAAGTCGTGTTTCAGGTCGTTACAGCCAGTACATCAACCTACCATGTAGAAATGTCGGTATTTCTGTGCTTACCATCAATAGTGTGTTACTTTGCAGTGACACATACAGTGACAGACTGTCTTAGGGACTGACCCCACATGATATAATGTTCTCGTGAAATTACAAAAAGTATACATAAAAGAAAAAAAATATATAAGAAAAACAGTGTACAGTACATGAAGCTTGATGTGCTACATTTATTTCAATATTTTTCACATGCAAACTTTTTCTTGAATTCTTCACTGTTAACATATAATTTCACACAGTGTATGATTATTTTTTTCAGATCCTCGCACTTTTAGAGATTTCCTTGAATCTCAGCTTTTTTATTTTATGGTCCCATGTTCTACACCAGTTTAATGGTTACAGAAGCTGGCACAGTTTTTACTATGCGATGATGAGAATGAGGATGATGACATTCATGGTGGTATAGAGTTCCATATAGGACTGAGACTAAGTGACAGTGTTATACTCTATGTTTGCTATCATAATATACACTGACGTCAACCAGGCCTGTGAGATACATATACCTGTGGTGCTGATCAGAAGATTTAAACACCACCGTCAAGAAGGATCCATGAAGTAAACAAAACTTGACTGTGTGGTCCCAGACGTCCAAGACTGCCATGCCACTACTCACCAAAGAAGACTCTGCAGTGAGGTCAGGTCTCTTTGGTGGAAGGTAGCCAAGACAATTCTGAACCAACATAATTGGAACAGCCTAACAGACCTTCTGACAACGACAGTAATTGATCAGTTACAAAGTCAGACCAGATGAGCGACCCACTGGTAAGGAGACCACCACCACATGTGTCAGCGACATCCACAACGAGCCGCTGACACCAAAGATCCTGACGTGAATTTTCCTCAGACATGGAACGAGCAGAAGGAACCAAAACTGAGATTAACATGAGATTAGGGCATGAGGGTCACACAATCTGGAACAACCTTTTCTGTATGTCATGATGTCACATGAGAATGATGATGTATGGAATTCCATTTCAGATTGAAACATTGGGTGTGTTTACACTGTCATTTCAAAATGAGCTAGTCTGGCCATATCCAACAAGCAGCCCAAGAAAGTTTGTTTACACTTATCTTTGAAATAGCAGATTAGGAAAGTTTGCTTACACCTGCCTTTTCCAGCCGCACTGCGGGAAAACCGACCTCAGACCAAGTGAGCGACGCACCAGTAAAGAGACCACTATCACATACCTTCAAAGACAGCCCCAACGAGCCACTGACACCAAAGATCCTGACGCCTCAGACTATAGTATGAGCAGAACAAACCAGAAGTGCTCATTTGGTCTGAGGTTGGTTATTCCTGGCCTCAGGCAGCCGCCATACTACATTTCCACATGTTCGCTATCAGTTACTTAGATATGAAAAATAAAAGAACAAAGGATGGCGCTCCACTGTGGCGACACGTTCTCCCTGTGGACAACAACCGTAATTGCTCATAGTAAACACGCTGCGCTTAAAAAAACGAACTACATTATAATACAATACAATACAATACAATACAATACAATACGATACGATACGATACGATACGATAAGATAAGATAAGATACGATACAAAACAATACAATACAATACAATACAATACAATATGATATGATACAATACAATATATCCAATACAATACAATACAATGCGATACGATACGATACGATACAATACGATACAAATACAGTACAATACAATACAACACAGCACAACACAACACAACACAACATAACACGAACACAATGTAATACAATACAATATTCCAGCAGTTGATTGACTGCCATAATGCATTTCATATGTTTACTTTCACCTATTAAGATACTTCCATGTCGTAAGACACATGATGTAGCAAGAGAGCTTCAAAGTCTTTGTTGACAAATATTCTGAGGGCGTCACTCCAGCGTCTGTCCACCACTAGTAGAACTCTGTCAGTCGTCTGGCACCAGCTCATTTTTGGTCTTCCCCTCCTTCACTGTCATCCTGGGTTAAGGTTCAGGACATGGCACATCTGGAAAACGTCTGTCTAGCGGGATGGTCCTGCGAACTCGACATGCCTTTTCAGATGTTGCTGGTGACTTGAATCTGTTTGCGTCTTGACCTTATTGTCTGTCACAAAAGATGTCCATTTGATGTTCAAAATGTTGCGTTGACGCGTTAGGTCAAAAGAGTCAAGCTTCTGCTCCTGGATTGTTTTCAGATGCCACGTTTCACAACTATACAGCAAAGTTAACAGAACGCCGTAGTTGTAGAACTCCAACTTTAGGTTAAAGGGCATTTCTTGTTGTTAGATTGTTGACAGCTTGTTGAATGTTGCTGCTGCTTTTCCTATGCGACAGTTCTGTTGTTTAGTCATGTTGCATGAACTGTTGATTGAAAAGCCCACTTATCGTTGATTGAACAGCCCTTCCATTACTTTCTATCAGTTTCTGCAGCACTGACAGAAGAACCAGACCAATTTACAGAAAACATGGCAGACAGACCAGTGTGATTTTTAGGAACGGCAAAAGCTCCAACTGAATTATGAAGAGATGGATCCATGCTAAGATTAACTTTCAGACATGTCTGCTAACAAGCTCATTTTTGAACCATGTACATATAAGCAAAATGATCAGTTAAAAACTTTCAATATGAACC
Organism: Monoplex corrugatus; assembly: GCA_030674185.1. Lineage (NCBI taxonomy): Eukaryota > Metazoa > Mollusca > Gastropoda > Littorinimorpha > Ranellidae > Monoplex > Monoplex corrugatus. The sequence goes on along the minus strand of JAPXFY010000465.1, from coordinate 24,890 downwards.
CATGTGTGCAAGAATGTGTATCTGCGTGTATATGTATGTACGCGAGAGAGAGAGAGAGAGAAAGAGAGAGAGAGACAGGGAGAGAGAGAGAGAGAGAGAGAGAGAGAGAGGAGAGAGAGAAAGACAGTAGAGAGAGAGAGAAGGGAGATAGAGGAGAGACAGAGAGACAGAGAGGAGAGAGAGAGGAGAGAGAGACTGAAAGACAGAGTAGAGAGAGAGTAAGAGAGAGAGAGAGAGAGCGAGAGAGAAGGAGAGTAGAGAGAGAGAGTAGAGAGAGAGTAGAGAGAGAGTAGAGAGAGAGGAGAGACAGAGAGACAGAGGAGAGAGAGTAGAGAGAGAGGGAGTAGAGAGAGAGAGGAGAGTAGAGAGAGAGTAGAGAGAGAGTAGAGAGAGAGAGAGGAGAGACAGAGAGAGAGGAGAGAGTAGAGAGAGAGGAGAGAGAGAGAGAGAGAGAGAGAGAGAGAGAGAGAGAGAGAAAGAGAGAGAGGATAGTATCTGACCACAAAATACAGTTAGGGTGTGATAATATCTGACCACAAAATATAGTTAGGGTGTGATAGTATCTGACTACAAGGTACTGTTATGCTGTGATAATATCTGATCACAAAGTGCCGTAAGTATGTGATAGTATTTGACCACAAAGTGCCGTTATGGTGTGAAAGTATCTGACCACAAAGTACCGTAAGTGTGTGATAGTATTTGATCACAAAGTGCCGTTATGGTGTGAAAGTATCCGACCATAAAGTACCGTAAGTGTGTGATAGTATTTGACCACAAAGTGCCGTTAGGGTGTGATAGTATCTGACCACAAAGTGCCGTTATGGTGTGAGAGCATCTGACTACAAAGTGCCATTATGGTGTGATAGTATCTGACCACAAAGAGCCGTTAGGGTGTGATAGTATCTGACCACTAAGTGCCGTTATGGTGTGATAGTATCTGACCACAAAGTGCCGTTATGGTGTGATAGTATTTGACCACTAAGTGCCGTTATGGTGTGATAGTATTTGACCACTAGTGCCGTTACGGTGTGATAGTATCTGACCACAAAGTGCCGTTATGGTGTGATATTATCTGACCACAAAGTGCCGTTATGGTGTGATAGTATCTTATCACAAAATACTGTTATGGTGTGATGGTATCTGACCACAAAGTACCGTTGAGCAGTTATAGTATCTGACCACAAAGTGCCGTTATGGTGTGATAGTATCTGATCACAAAATACAGTTAGGGTGTGATACTATCTTATCACAAAATACTGTTATGGTGTGATGGTATCTGATCACAAAGTACCGTTATGGTGTGATGGTATCTGATCACAAAGTACCGTTATGGTGTGATGGTATCTGATCACAAAGTACCGTTATGGTGTGATGGTATCTGATCACAAAGTACCGTTATGGTGTGATGGTATCTGATCACAAAGTACAGTTATGGTGTGATGGTATATGATCACAAAGTACAGTTATGGTGTGATGGTATATGATCACAAAAAAGTACCGTTATGGTGTGATGGTATATGATCACAAAAAAGTACCGTTATGGTGTGATGGTATATGATCACAAAAAAGTACCGTTATGGTGTGATGGTATATGATCACAAAAAAGTACCGTTATGGTGTGATGGTATATGATCACAAAAAAGTACCGTTATGGTGTGATGGTATCTGATCACAAAGTACCGTTATGGTGTGATGGTATCTGATCACAAAGTACAGTTATGGTGTGATGGTATCTGATCACAAAGTACCGTTATGGTGTGATGGTATCTGATCACAAAAAAGTACCGTTATGGTGTGATGGTATCTGATCACAAAAAAGTACCGTTATGGTGTGATGGTATCTGATCACAAAAAAGTACCGTTATGGTGTGATGGTATCTGATCACAAAGTACAGTTATGGTGTGATGGTATCTGATCACAAAGTACCGTTATGGTGTTATGTTTCAGGACACATCATCGTGGGAATTCAGTTTAAAATGCGTTTTCTTTAGCATTGAACGTGCACTCCACTAATTCCCCTACACTTTTCTGTCTCTCTGTCTGTCTGTCACTGTCTCTGTCTCTCTCTCTCTCTCTATATATATATATATATATATCTCCCCATCTCTCTTTCTCTGTCTGTCTGTCTGTGTCTGTCTCTCTCTCTCTCTCTCTCTCTCTCTCTCTCACACACACACACACACGTACACACACACACACACAAACACACACACACACATGCACGCAAACACGCACGCACACTCATAAGCACACACACACACACACAACACACACAAATACACAAACACACACATACACACACACATATGCACACACACATACACACACACACACACACACACAGATACAAACATACACACATACACATACACACACACATACAAACACACACACAAACACACACACATACACACAGACATACACGCACACACACACACACACACACACACACACACACACACCCCACATGCACGCACACACATATATACATACACACCACGCGCACACTAATCCCTTGAAGTTGATGTGAAACAATCGATCTTTCTAAAAAAAAAAGAAAGTTAACCAGAAGCTGTAGTTACCAAGCAATAAATCAACTCTAGACAGACAGTTATCACTCGGAACTTGACTGTGACAGTGAGAGTGGGGAACATGGACGGCAAAGAGTTATTCTGTTCGCGTTCTTGTTCGTCCCATCTCTCCTGTCATTACCTCACCATGGACCTGTCTTTCTTCATGAGTCACTCAAGCAAAGCTGATTATTACCAATGGATAATGTTCGTAGTCTTAGTCTGTAAGGAACATCATCATCACCATCAGGTGCCTTGCCACATGGCGTGGGCGATCATGGACTTCCATCTGTCTCTATCTCTTGTTGCCTCAAGCACCTCTTCCACCCCCTTTGTCTTCAGCCACTCTGCAAGTCCGTCCAGTATCTTCTCATTGGGTCTACCTGGTGCTCTCTTTCCCTCCTGCTTTCCCGTTGTGACCAGGTCTTCCAATTCCCCTTTCCTCATAAAATGGCCTATAAATGATGTCTGACTTTTCCTAGTCTTCCTTATGAATGAACTTCTTGTGTTTGCCTCCATCAAAGACTGTCTCGTTTGTTTTCTTTGCTGTCCATGGAACTCTCAATATTATTCTTAGAAACCACATCTCGGCTGCCTCAATCTCGTTCTGGCTTTACTTGTTGACTGTCCACGCCTCACAACCGTATAACAGTACTCGTTTTACATAACATTCAAGAACTCTCTTCCTGTAAGGAACCTATCTTTAAAAATAGAGGAAGAAATCAGATGTAGTTAATTTTCGTAGAACATATAATCTGATGTAGTAGCTACAAACAAACAACACAATTATATTTTCAGTATAAAAATCAAGCCAATAGAAATTGCAGTGGGAAGGAATACCCATTATTATTGTGGCACACTGTAATCAAGTTGGTTTAGGTTATTTTGAAGTTGTGGTTTCTGTGTCCTGATTTTTTCCAATCACTGTGTGCAACCTTGGTTCTCAAACACTGCCTGCACATCACATCACTTATGATGCACTGAAGATCACAATAATTATGTTGTCACTTCACACATTTTACACAATCCATCAAGAAGCAGTGAAGATCACAATGCTGCCGCTATGTCCCCCATGCTTGTCAATGATCCAACGAAGAGTGAAACTGCTCATGCTGAGCGTCCTTTTCCACCGAGCGTTGCAAACAATTTCTAATGTCAGGTAAAAGTCCCCTGTCTACATACACAGAGCAACATGTCAGGTAAAAGTCCCCTGTCTACATACACAGGGCAACATGTCAGATGTAAAAGTCCCCTGACTACATACAAAGACCACTTATTTTGTTGCATCCACCCTCATGTCCTCCCCTTCTTCGTTTTCCTCACAACAACAGCAATAACAACAAAAATAATAATGGTACTACTATTACTACTAATTGTACTAATAATAACGATGATGATAACAACAACAACAACATTACTACTACTAATATAATAATAATGATAACAATAATTTCGATGAATTTTGCATTATGTTGTTGGTTTTATACTACTACAGTTCATTTGTATCAATATGAATTCTATGCGTCTGTGTCAGTCTGGACTCCCCATGGGCGAGGCTGGATGTAAAAACAAACAAACAAACAAACATTAAACCTTTGACTACCTCACCCTATCCACCAGCCTCCAATCTTGCTCTGGCTTTGCTTGCTGACTGTCCACGCCTCGCGACCATACAACAGTATCGGTTCTATATAACATTCAAGAACTCTTTTCCTGATGTTAACTGATAGACATTTGTTGGTAAGAATGCTTTTCATCTTCTTGAATGCTATTTTGGCTTGGCCGATTCTGCTGGCTATTTCTAATGTGCAATTTGCCGTCTGGTGAAATGATCGTTCCCAGGTATTTAAATTTATCAACATGTCTCAAGGTTGTACTTTTGCTGATATTTTGCATGAGGGGATTTCATGTTTTCTACTGATCACCTTGACTTCAGTCTTCCTGCTGTTTAGTTCCAACCCCTTATCTTTGCTTTCTATTTCAAGTATATTCACAAGGTTTTGTAGATCTGTTTCATTTCTGCAATTAGCACGGTGTCATCTGCGTATCCAATGTTGTTTATCGTTTTTCCTCCAACCTTTAATCAGGGGTCTTCCTCTAAGTTTCTCATGATGTTTTCGCTGTAAAGTGAAAACAGATCTGGTGACAAAACACAACCCTGTCTGTCTCCCCTTTTGATGTTTTGGAAAGAGCTTATATCGTTTTTTATTCTCATTGCAGATGTTTGTTCCCAATACATATTTCTGATTATTCGTAGATCTGTTCCATCAATGTTGAGTCTTTCTGGTTGGTTGATCAATTCCTCATGTCTCACCCAAT
>JAPXFY010000465.1:0-15000 GCA_030674185.1 Monoplex corrugatus | reverse complement strand
AGTTGGGCTTTAGTGGCTGTTTTGGATCTTTCCAGGAAACCGTTACAAAGTGGCCTCAGCTGATCAGTTCTCGGCCAGACCTGAAAGTGTGCCTTGATGTAGTATGCTGTGTGAATTGTGAAGCTGCTCTGGTAGCATTTCCATCCATCGTCCCAATCAAACGCATCTCAGTAAATGACATTTCTGAGTCCCATGAGAATTACACTGGGAGAGAGGTAATAAACTTACTTCCAGCCTACTCCAAAACTCTCACTACCCTTTCTTGGTTTTACAAGAGCAGATCCGACTTTGCCATCTTGCTGATTGATACAATCAGTCAATGTCCCAAGCTGGGCTGTTTTTCATTTTATGGACGTATCAGCAGTTCTTCCGTCAGCAACCTAGCTGCCATTAGGCACTGGCAGAAACTGGAGTTTCGAGAGAGATCAATCACATTCCCCGAGTCCAACACAGAAACTCAGGCTGAACAGATGTCCAAATTGAAGACAGCAGTACACTCGCATCTGGGGAATAGATGTGTATTTGTGCCTGGTGTGCATGTCACTAATTCTAGTGACCCCATCCAGATGGCCAGACCCATTCAGTTCAAAGTTAAATGCAAACCAGTTATACTGTGAAGTCTGCTTTGGAAACATGTGATTTGATTTGATTTTGTTTCGTCTATATTGCAGTTGTAAAGCATGCTGTATTTTGTTTTTTCCGGATTTGGTTTGAAGTAGTATTTTTTTGCTTTAGTCTTAAGTCAGCTGGGTATTTTTTCCCGGTTCCTGGTTACTGCCGTGGAGCTTGGTGGTCAGCAGAATTGTAGTTCGCCGTACATCTGTGACTCCACTAGATAGAAGTGACATTGCTTCAACTGTCTTGTCTTCTTGATTGCGGGGTTAAGATGGTAAAGGTGTTGGTTTGAACTTGCAGTTCATGTGTGCATTGAGCCAGTTTTGGCCCGTGCAGATTTCTTCAGGACAGCAGATATTCTGATTAGAGACAGTGAGTGACAATGTGATAAGGATGTAGGCTTTTATCATCATCATCATGTACATTGCTGCATGGCGTTGGCGACCATGGCCCTTCATATGAATCTATCTTTTGTCAGTGCAAGTACATCTCTTATCCTCTCTGTCTTCATTCATTCAGCAAATCCGTCCAATAGTTTCTCTCCAGGTTTTACCTAGTGTGCTTTTCCTGTCCAGCTTTTCTGCTGTGACTAGGTGCTCAAATTTCTCTTCCTTCATAAAAGAGTCCATTAAAGGCTACTTATTTTCCCCTAATCTTCTTAATTAATGTTCTTTTTTGTGTTGCCTCTTTCAAGACTATCTGGTTTGTTTTCTTTGCGGTTCATTGAACCCTTAACATTCATATTGAAAACCTCATTTCAGTTGGCTCAGTCTTGTTCTGACTTTGCGTGTTGACTGTCCACGCTTCACATCCATACAACAACATCGGTTCTATGTAAAGCTGAAGAACTCTCTTCCTGATGTTAACCCTTTGATTCCCGCACCCTGTCCATCAGTATCCTGCATTGTCAGCCATGCTGGCAAAGCGAAAACGTAACCCTCTGAATCACTCAACATATCCACCAGCTTTCTGTAGGATGCTGATGGATAGGATGAAGGAGTCAAAGAGTTAAGTTTTTGCAGTTGGTGGATAGGGTGCAGTCGTCAGAGGGTTACTTGAGAGACATTTGCTGGTAAAAACGCTTTCCGTTTTCTTGAATGCCGTTTTTTGCTTGGCCAATTCTGCAGCACATTTCTAATGTGCATCTGACGTTTGGTGGGATGACTGTTTCCAGATATTTAATTATACTGATCAAGTTGTGTCAATGTTCTGCCATTTGCTTTTATTTTATATGAGGGAATTTCTTGTCCTCTTTTTCGCAACTGATCACCATACCTTTAGTCCTCTTGGTATTTGGTTCTAGGCCTTTTTTGTGCTTTCTATTCCTAATACATTTACAAGAATCTGTAGATCTTTTTCATTTTTTTCCAATTACAATGGTGTCATCTACATATAGAAGATCGTTTACCATTTTTCCTCCAGACTTTGACCTAGCGAATTTTTCACGGTTTCTACTGAGGGTTTTGCTGTAAAGTGAAACCAAATCTGTTGACAGACTATATCCCTGCCTTACTCCTCTTTGGATATTTTGGACAGAGCTTATATCATTTTCTACTCTCATTGTTGCTGTTTGTTCCCAATACAGATTCCTTATTACTCTTAGATCTTTTCTATCAATATTGAACTTTTCCAGTTGGTTGATATATACTTTGTGACTTACCTGATCAAAAGGCTTAATACTGGCGTTGGATATTGCTTTTGATACATTTCTTCTCTTTTGTATCAGATGATTTCAATTGAGTCTGTGTGTGTGTATGTGCGTGCGTGCGTGTGTGTGTGTGTGTGTGTGTGTGTGTGTGTGTGTACGTGTGTGTGTGTGTGTGTGTGTGTGTGTGTGTACGTGTGTGTACGTGTATGTGTATGTGTGTACGTGTGTGTGTCTGTGTGTGTGTATTTGTGTCTGTGCATGTCTGTGCATGTGTGTGTACGTGTGTGTGTGTATGTGTGTGTATGTGTGTACGTGTGTGTGTACGTGTATGTGTACACGCGCACGCGTGCATGTGTGCGAGCGTGTGTGTGTGTGTGTGTGTGTGTGTGTGTTGTCACGGCAGTTTTGTTCATCTTTTTATTTTTTCCTACTTTACTTCTCGTTTAAGGGCAGGAGTGTTTTATCAGGTCAGCATGCCTGGTTTACCTTGGCTTGTGTGTGTGTTTTTCGCGTGCTTTTAGCGCTGTGTTTGTGAACAGTTGTTCTGTCAACTTGTGTTGGTGGCCTAAGTTATGGTTTACGTGGGCCTGTGTGTGAGAATTTGTGTGCTTTTTGGGCTGTTTTTGTGAACAGTAGTTCTGTCAACTTGTTGTGTTGGCTGGATAAGTAAAGAGTTGCCAGTTGGTGTCTGGCCGCCCTTCTGCTACAGTTGGTTTGCAGTTAGGGTGGTTACGGCCAGTGTCTGGTCAGCTTTTCACTGGTAGTTGGACTTTGTGTCCTAGAAGTGGAAGGGTTTCTGTACGTTTGTGTAAAATGAGTAAACAGGTGTCAGTTGATTCTGAGGTCCCCTTCTGTTGCAGTCGGTTTGCAGTTGGGGGGGGGGGGGGGGTAGAGCCAGTCTCTGGTCAGCGTTTCACTTGTAGTTGGACTAGTTGTCCTATAAGTCTGTGTAAAATGTGTAACCAGGAGTCAATTCATGTCTGGTCCCTTCTGCTACAGTCGGTTTGCAGTTAGGGTTGTTAGGACCAGTCTCTGGTCAGTGTTCACTTGTAGCTGGACGTTGTGTCATAGAAGCAGAAGAGTTTCTGTGTATCTTCGTTTAAGTTGTAGCTTTCCTTATACCTCTGGGTTGGTAGGGGTAGATTGCCTCTCTGTTTCATCTGTGTGGTGGATCAAAATCAGTAATATTCTTCACAGTGGGCAAGGAAACCCTAGAGCAGCATCTCAAGGAAACATATTCCGATTCTCAGCGCGAGGCACCACTTGAAATCCAAAATCTGGTTTGGCCTGCAGCGCCAGAAGGAAAATTCAATAACAAACCACCAACACTGGATGAAGTGAAGAACGTAGTAAAGAAAGCCAGAGCCAAGTCAGCACCTGGACCAAACGGAATACCATACCTGCTCTACAAGAAATGCCCAAAAGTGCTCGAGTGGCTCCACAAGATGATTCGATCAGCATGGAGGAACCAGAAGATCAGCGACCAATGGATGAGAGCTGAAGGAGTGTACATTCCGAAGGAGCAGAACTCCAGCAGCATCAATCAGTTCAGGCCAATATCACTTCTGAACGTCGAGGGGAAAATCTTCTTCTCTGTTATGGCAGCAAGATTGACAAAATACCTGACTGAAAACAAGTATCTGGATATGTCAGTCCAAAAGGGAGGCATACCAGGAATTCCTGGATGCTTGGAACATGCCACGTTGATTTGGGATGCCATCCAAAAAGCAAGAACAGAGAAGAGAGACATTGACGTAGTTTGGCTTGATCTGGCGAATGCATATGGATCAGTTCCACACGATATGATCCAGCTGGCTCTTGAAATGTATCACATCCCAGAAAACATCCGAACAATGCTGAGGAAGTATTTCCAAGGGTTCTCAATGCGGTTCTCTACCAAAGAATACACCACGGACTGGATAGACCTAGAGGTGGGCATTGCAATGGGCTGTGCAATCTCTCCCATACTGTTCGTGTTGGCAATGGAAGTCATCTTGAAAGCTGCAATGAAGAGTTCAGGTCCAGTGAATCTGGGAGATGGATACCAGATGCCTCCTCTGAAAGCTTTCATGGATGACACAACAGTCTTGTCCACGGATGAGGAAGAGACACACCACAAATCTTAAAGCAGCTGGATGAGCTGGTGGCCTCTTCAAGAATGAGGTTCAAACCTAAGAAATCCCGAAGTCTCTCACTGCGAAAAGGAAAAGTGGCAGATTCAGTCAAATTCATGGTAGCCAACCAAGCCATCCCCACTGTCACAGAAGAGCCAGTAAAAAGTCTCGGAAGATGGTATGATGACTCCCTGAAAGACACACAAAGGGGATGTGAAACCAAGCAAACAGCAGAAGAAGGCCTGAAGAAAATAGATAACTGCGGACTGCCAGGCAAATACAAAGTCTGGTGTCTACAGTTCATGCTGATACCAAAGCTGCTGTGGCCACTGCTAATCTATGACATTTGCACCAGCACAGTCGAAGCAATGGAAGCCAAAATCAACAAATACACAAGAAAATGGCTCGGTGTCCCACCTGGTCTCACTGATGTTGCATTCTACTGTCGTCAAGCAATGCTGAAGCTACCTCTGAAATCCATAGTGGAGGAATACAAAGTTGGAAAAGCAAGACTGTTGAGCATGCTGGAGGAATCGGAGGACAATATCGTGAGAGCAGTTCATCCAAAGCTGAGAACTGGCAGAAAGTGGAAAGTCCAAGAGGCTGTAAACAATGCCAAGAGAAACCTCAGCATCAAAGAAATAATTGGACACACGCAAACCAACAGACAGGGACTGGGAGCAACAAAAATGCAGTGGTGGTCCAAAGCCAAAGGGAAGGAAAAAAGAGACATGATCATACAGGAGTTGAAGGAAGAAGAAGATGTCAAAAGAGTGCAGAAGGCAGTCCAGCAAGGTCAACAGGGGCAATGGACAACATGGGACAGTGCACTCCAAAGAAGTCTCAGCTGGAACGATATGTGGCACATGGCTCCTCTAAGGATAAGCTTCCTCCTCAGATCTGTATATGACCTGCTCCCCTCGAATGCAAACTTAGTGAAATGGGGGAAAGCAGACGACCCAGCATGTCCGCTCTGTCAGAAGAAACAAACAGTGGAACATGCTCTTGCAAAGTAGCGCTAGCCCAAGGAAGGTATACATGGAGGCACAACCAAGTTCTGAAAGTGATCACAGATGTGGTTAGCGAAAAAACCATGACCCCAAACGCACCAATTGCTATGACAACGTTCTACAAAGCAGGAGGGAAACAGGTCTGGCCCGAAAGGGCTATGACAACCAGCACATTGCCAAAGGGTCTTCTGGATGGAGCAGTCGACTGGGAGTGTACAGCAGACCTCCCAGAGTGGAGAAATTACCCAGATGTCATCAGCAAGACAGGCATGAGACCAGACATCGCTCTCCACTCTGACTCCTCGAAACAAGTGATTCTGATAGAACTCACTGTGCCATACGAAAGCAGAATGGAAGAAGCACATATCTACAAGACCGAAAAATACGCCGGTCTTGCCAGCACCCTGAAGAAAGCAGGTCTGCGGGTCAAAATCTTCGCCATAGAGGTCGGGGCAAGAGGGTTTGTGGGCACCTCCGCTTATGATCTCATGAAACAACTCGCCATTTCTGGGAAGAAGAGGACTAGAGCCCTTAAAGCGATGGCAGAGGCAGCAGAAAGGAGCTCAAGCTGGATCTGGGCAAGGAGGAACCAAAAAAGTGAACTTCATAAGGATTAAATTCCCTACAGATGATGTGTGCCCCGTTAGCACATTGGTAAAACCGCGTACCGCAGTTCTGAAGCGCAGAATCGCCCAGGTTCGATCCCCGGCGTGGGAAAAAAAAAAAAAAAAAAAAAAAAAAAAAAAAATAGACAACAGCAGAAGGGCATCCAGGAGTCATGACCTGGATGTGGCCCGGCCCCCCGAGAGTGTAAGGAATTCAGGGCCGAAACACTTGTCTAAAGGGGGTTACTTCTCTGAAGACCTTCTGTTGTCTAGCTCTCCCTAGAGTTTCTTTCTACCTAGAAGCAGAAGAGTTTCTGTGTATCTTCGTTTAAGTTGTAGCTTTCCTTATACCTCTGGGTTGGTAGGGGTAGATTGCCTCTCTGTTTCATCTGTGTGGTGGATCAAAATCAGTAATATTCTTCACCATAGATGTCGTTTATGTCCATGTTTGGTCCAAGGCTCTATGTGAAAGGCGAACATACATGTCCGAGCTGTTGAAACGGTGATGAACGTGCAGAGCAAGTATAGCTGGTGGGCGTTTCTGGCAGCAGCTTCCTGCCTTCCTGTTGGTTCTCTACTCTTGAGACGGTCCCAAAGAAGTGTGGGTGGCGAGTCAGACCACAGGCATGCTGCATCCCTTAGGTTTCTTTGGTCTCCAGTGTCCGCCGCCCCATCGCTATCACCGGTCTTCAGCAGTCATGGTTGATGGGCGCTTCCAATAGCAACTTCCTGCAGGATTCAGCATTTAAATGCTGGCTTGTTGCCCCTGCGATGGCCACCAGGGCGTGGGGTGGCGAGCCAGTACTCACCACGCTACGAGCCTTCTGCCCACCTGTTTTTGTCTCAGTTCATTCCTCATCATCCTGCTCGGGTTTCATCATTCTACTGATTCGTAAGTCTTCTGTCTACATTCGTCGATCGTTCAATCAACACCTGTTCGTAATTCATTCATCTATATTTCTCGAGTGAAATTTGAAATCATAGTGTTGGAACAATTGTGTGAGACAGCGAGCGTCACCCTTCTTGGGTCTATGTTATGGTGTTTTCCTCCTCATGAGGGTTGATACACATGTGAAACAGTGGATGGGAGCAATTGAAGACACTTACATTGTTAAACACATTTATTCATTGCTTACATTGATTTTTTTTCGTGTTTTGTTGTTGTCCCAAGGGCTTCTTCAGGCTGAGATTTTGGAATGTGCAATGAAATGTCGGTTTCTTCGCGCCACCTCCAGTGGTGCTATATCTATGTTTATGATATGTATGTATGGTGCGTCATGTTGTACTGTTTGTGGTTAAATAAAATTTGTGTGCATGTATTCGTTCAAAGTTTTCCTTCTTTTAGTTAGTGGAAGTGGGTGTTAAAGCTGATAGGTCTGTTTCTGTCTTTCGACTCTAGTTCAAGCCCTAACTAAGCTTGGCATGTATGTGTGTGTGTATGTGTGTGTGTGTGTGTGTGTGTGTGTGTGTGTGTGTGTGTGTGTGTGTGTGTGTGTGTGTGTATGTGTGTGTGTGTGTGTCTGTGTATGTGTGTGTGGGTGTGTGTGTATGTGTGTATGTGTGTGTGTGTGTGTGTGTGTGTGTGTGTGTCTGTGTATGTGTGTGTGTATTGTGTGTGTATGTATGTGTGTATGTGTGGGGTGTATGTGTGTGTATGTATGTGCATGTGTGTATGTGTGTGTGTGTGTATTATGTGTGTGTGTGTGTATTGTGTGTGTGTGTGTGTGTGTGTGTGTGTGTGTGTGTGTGTGTGTTTGTTGTGTGTGTGTTTGTATTGTGTGTGTGTGTATTGTGTGTGTGTGTGCGTGTGTGTGTGTATGTGTGCATGTGTATTGTGTGTGTGCGTGTGTGTGTATTGTGTGTGTGCGTGTGTGTGTATTGTGTGTGTGTGTGTGTGCGTGAGTATGTGTATGTGTGTGTGTGAGTGGGGGGGGGGATGTATTTGTGTGTATTCGTGTGTGCGCGTGTAAGCGCGTGTATGTGTCAGTGTTTGTGTATGTATGTGTCTGTGGGCGCATGTGCGTGTGTGTGTGTGTGTTTGAGTGTATGTGCGAGCGCGCACGTGGTTGTATGTTTGAACATGTCTGAGACCAACTCAACTACCCACACATGCACACAAACATGAATACTTTACGTACAGCCCACAGCTATTTACACATCTATCAACATTCGTTCCAAAGTATCGCATTTTGTTTAAGAGACTTGAAAAAGGAAAAATAAAGTCAAAATGTTCGATAGAAAAAGAACCAACACATTTTAACGCCAAATTTCTATAATGACACTGGATCTTTGCCACCTCCTTTACAAAATCCCTGCAGTTAGCGTGAGAGTCAGCACAGGCCTGTGTGTGGAGGTTATCACCCGTCACTGTAGTGTGATAACATGTGGGGCCATGTGTATGGTCAGCAGGCTTCAGACTGTAAGTGTAAACGTACAGCACTCATCATCTGTCACTGTAGTGTGATAACATGTGGGTCATGTGTACGGTCAGCAGGCTTCAGACTGTAAATGTAAACGTACAGCACTCATCATCTGTCACTGTAGTGTGATAACATGTGGGGTCATGTGTACAGTGAGCAGACTTCAGACTGTAAGTGTAAACGTACCGCAGTATACGTGATATGCCATGCTGTTTCTGATGGTGGCAGCCAGTTAGGATAAAATGAAATGAAATGAAATAAATTCAATAAAATAAGAATAAAGTAAAGTAATCAAAACTTAATAACATTAATATAGTACACAAAATGATTAAAAAACGGAAAAAAGCACAATAAAAATAAAATGGAAAACAATGAAACAGACTAAACTAAAATAAGATAAAGGCAATACAACGAAGTGAATTGGAATGAAATCGGATAAAACGTACAAAAAGAACTGAACTGGAATAAATTAAACTAAAATGAAATAAAGCAAAATAGAATGAAATACAAAATATATAAACTAAACTGAACTGAACTGAACTGAACTGAACTGAACTGAACTGAACTGAACTGAACTGAACTGAACTGAGCTGAGCTGAGCTGAGCTGAGCTGAGCTAAGCTAAGCTAAGCTAAGCTAAGCTAAGCTAAGCTAAACTAAACTAAACTAAACTAAACTAAACTAAACTAAACTAAACTAAACTAAACCAAACCAAACCAAACCAAACCAAACCAAACCAAACCAAACCAAACCAAACCAAACCAAACCAAACCAAACCAAACCAAACCAAACCAAACCAAACCAAACCAAACCAAACCAAACCAAACCAAACCAAACCAAACCAAACCAAACCAAACCAAACCAAACCAAACCAAACCAAACCAAACCAAACCAAACCAAACCAAACCAAACCAAAACCAAAACCAAACCAAAACCAAAACCAAACCAAACCAAACCAAACCTGAGGAAGGGATAGGGGAGAAATTGAGTGGGAAAGAGACTGAAATACTTTAAGAAACTTTTTCAAATCTTTGTTTGTATGTAAATTGTGATGTATGATATGCGAATAGTTCATAATTTGTGAGGAATTTTGATTGTCAAGGTATTAATGCTGTAATACTGAAGTTGTAATGTTTTTCCTGTATATGGATTAGAATTTTTCTGTTTTTATCTTCATTCAAAATATTGATTATAATTTTATGTACAACTATTGCATGCATAAACACACACACACGCATGCAAACATAGCACACGCACACACACACACACACTCTCTCTCTCTCTCTCTCTCTCTCTCTCTCTCTCACACACACACACACACACACACACACACATTCTTACAAACACACGCGCACAGCAACGCACACGCACGCGCACACACATGTACACACACACGTACGCAAGCACACACACCAGCAATAAACTAAACTATGTAGTGTAAAGATACAATAACAACATTGAATTGAACAAAATAATATGTATAACATAAAATAGAACAAATAAGTAAAATGAAATAAGATAAATGAAACAAAGTGAAATGAATGAAATAAAATAATTACAGTAAAAGTACAATCAGGTTAGATTGAAAGCGCTTTGAGCGCACACTTCCAAGTCACTGACCATGTAACCACAGTGACTCATAACTCTGTCTTATTGCCATTGTGCATCACAAGAGTTACTCCCCTTAGACCATTGACGTTTTGTACGACGTTTGCACTGTTGGTTTTCGGGAGTTTCACTGCGATTGGTATTTTCGCTGTGTGTAAGTGTGTGTGTGTGTGTGTGTGTGTGTGTGTGTGTGTGTGTGTGTGTGTGTGTGTGTGTGTGTGTGTGTGTGTGCGCGCGCGCGCGTTTCTGTGTGTGTGTGTGTGTGTTTGTATGTGTGTGTGTGTGCGTGTATGTGTGTGTGTGTGTTCGCGTGTGTGTGTGTCTGTGTGTGTGTACGCGTACGCTTCTGTGTATATGTGCACGTGAGCTCCACTGTCGTCGTCGGCCTCTTTACATCTCAGGAGATGATAGTCTTCACCAGGAGGCGTTGTGGTCATGACGTGCACTTTCTGCTGTGGCTGTGCAGGCCGATTCTTGAGTGGCAATCTCTGTCACATCTGCCACATACAAATTGAGTCGCTATTGTCTGGTTTCTGGAACGTTGCTTGCGAAGAGCCCTTTTCTCATCTGCGCTTTCTGCTCTCCTCCTCTCCGCATTCACAACGCCTTGCTGAACGGCTGTCCGCCACGCTGCCCTGTCTTCCGCCAGAGTCTCCCAAGTGCCTGGGTCAATCCCTGAGCTTCTAAGGTCCCTTTTGCATGCGTCTACAAAGCGTAGCTGTGGCGTCCTGGAGTTCGCTTCCGGTTTGCCAGTTCGCCGTAGAGAATGTCTTTTGGTATGCGTCCATCCTCCATTCGACGCACATGGCCAAGCCAGCGTAGTCGGCGTTGGCTTAGAAGGGCAAAGATTGTCTGTAGGCCCGCATGACGGAGGACCTCTGTGTTGGTCCCCTTGTCTTGCCATTGAATGCTGAGGATGCGTCGCAAGCAGCAGAGATGGAACATATTGAGCCTCTTTTCTTGGCTGGCATATGTGGTCCAGGCTTCACTTGAGTAGAGAAGTGTGCTCAACACATGCTCTGTACACCTGCATTTTGGTGTTCAAAGTGAGACTGCTGTAGGACCAGCTCTGCTTGTTCAGTTTAGCCATAACAGATGATGCCTTTGCACTTCTGGCGCCGATTTCAGCGTCCAGAGAGAGGTTGTCACTTATGGTGGACCCCAAGTACTGCATTTTGTGGACAGTATTGAGGTCGTAGTCTTCAATGTGTAGAAATGGTGGTTCTTCAAAGCCTTGGCCTAAGATCTCAGTTTTCTTCAAGCTGATTGTGAGACCAAACTCTCTGCAAGCGTGGGCAAAGCGATCAACGAGCCTCTGGAGATCTTGTTCACTGTGGGAAGCCAGCGCAGCAGCATCTGCGAGGAGAGCTTCTCTGATGGTCTTCTTTTCCACCTTAGTTTTGGAACGAAGCCTGGCAATGTTGAAGAACTTTCCATCGGTCCTTGTATGAAGATAGACCCCTTCTTCAGATCTGCAGAGGGCATAGGTCAGCAACATCGAGAAGAAGATCCCAAACAGAGTTGGGGCCAAAACACATCCCTGTTTCAATCTGCTGCTGATTCTAAAAGGCTCTGATGTGGCACCATTATAGCACACAGTGCTATGTATATCCTCGTGGAAAGACTCGATGACAGTTGATAGTCTTGGGGGCAGCCGATTTTCTTCAAAAGCTTGAAAAGACCACTCGGACTGACCAGGTCGAACGCTTTCGTGAGATCAATGAAGGCGAAGCAAAGGGACATGTGCTGCTCGCGGCACTTTTCCTGTAGTTGCCGGACAGAGAAGATCATGTCGATGGTCGATCTTCCGGCCCTAAAGCCACACTGGGACTCAGGGTAGATGCGAGCTGCCAGCCTCTGAAGACGGGTTAAGATGACTCTGGCGAATGCTTTCCCAACAATGCTGAGGAGTGAGATTCCGCAATAATTATTACAGTCACTGCGGTCGCCCTTGTTCTTATATAGTCACTATCCTGGCGTCTCTCATGTCTCTCGGAATGAAGGCTTCCTTCCATGCAGCTCGTTGAGAAAAGCAGGCTTTCCGCACTTCATGACCTCTGGAGGTATTCTGTCTTCACCAGGGTTTTTTTCCCATCGCCAAACCGTCAATCGCCTTGCTTAGTTCTTCAAGGCTTGGCTCAGCATCCAACTCCTCCATGACAGGCAAGTCCTCAATGGCATTCAGGGCAGCTCCAGGTAGTGCTCTACCCATCTCTCCATCTGCTTTGCTGAGTCTGTGATACTCTCCTGCTTTGGACTTAAGGGGAGCTCCCAAGTCGAGTATATATATATGCATATATATATATATATATATATATTTGTGTGTGTGTGTATATGTGTGTGTGTGAATGTGTGTGTGTATGTGGTGTGTATGTGTGTGTAGGGTGTAGTGTGATGTGTATGTGGTGTATGTATGTGTGTATGTGTATGTGTGTTGTATGTGTGTTATGTGTATGTGTTGTATGTGTGTGTATGTATGTGTGTGTGTGTATGTGTGTGTGTGATGGTGTGTGTGTGCGGTGTGTGGGGTGTGTGTGTGTGTGTGTGTGTGTGTGTGTATGTATGTATGTATGTGTGCGTGTGTATAAAAGACACGGACTGTCAGTAGAGTGTCTGTCTCAGTGGTCAAACTATTTTCCCAGGACATCAGAAACCTGGGTTCAAATCACGGATAGGACACAGAGTTTTCTCCCCTCCGTTATTTGTAAATAGTCGTCTAGGTTCTAGTGTTTTGGATGACACGGTAAACTGAGGTCCTGTGTGCAGCACGCACTGAGCTCACGTTAAAGACCCCAAGGCAAGAAAGGAGTTGTCCCTTTGCAAAATCATGTAGTAACATTCACTTTTATAGGGAAACAGAAATACACCCACACAGAAAAAAATAAGTGGCGCTGTACTGCGGCGATTGGCTTTCTCCAGTTTAACGTTGCGCCTCAGAGACTGGTATGGAGGACTGTGCTGCTGTGTCTGCTTACGTCGTTTAGTGAAGACACCAGTCATGTTTGTAGAAGACGAACAGGGTAAACAACTCTTGATGGTTTCCTGAGACGTCATTAAACGCAGTTATCTCACTTCTACATGCTGGTGAACATGATTCTAATAGAATAAAATGTGTAGTAGTTCTGAGTTTCAGCTTATTCGAAACAACGGTTCAGAGATCAGGTTGTGGATTCAATTCTATATTTAATTATTCCTGTTCTTCGTATTTCATGATCGTATTCATTTATTTTATTGAGTGAGTGATTGAGTGATTGTTTACTGACTCATTTATTTACTGACTCATTTACTTATTCATTTACTTATTTATTTACATATTTATTTACACATTAATTTAATTAGTCAGTTAGTTAGCTAGTTAGCCAGTTTTTCATTTGTCTAGTTATTTATCTTTTTATTCATATATTTGTTTGTTTGTTTGTTTGCTAGTTTATTTATTTATTATGTGTCTATTTATCTATTTAAGTATTCATTCATTCACTTATTTGTTTATTTACGTACTTGTTTCTTTGTTCTTTTGTTTGTTTCTTTGTTTGATTATCTATTATCTTATCTTCTGCACACTTATGTACATCATTTATTATTCTTACCCCAAAAACTCCAGGAGAACAAGCTGACATGGAAATAGAAACATGAAGGACCCATGTGGTGACATTGTTTAGGGAAGGTCAGGTGCTGTGTTGTGTGGGAGGTGTCCAAATAACGGCAGACAGTTCTCAGGACAACAGGCTCTCCACAAATATGTCTGAAGTCTGGAGGATAGAGTTTGTTCAAGAGGAAATCATTGCACTCGGACAATTCCATATGCGCTTAACCCAAATCTGCCAGCGGTTATCTGGCAGACTCACTGAGCCTGCGTGAACCCTATGTGCTGGCAAGGTCTTGAAATGGGAAGGGGGGATGGAAGGGATGTGTATTATGTTACTGACAGTCACGTTGACTGAAACTGTCATCACATTACCTGAAATTATATTCGTATTAACTAAAACAATAAGCACTTTAACTGAAGCATTATACACTTGACAATATTTATATTAACTGAAACAACATTGCCATTATCTGAAACAATATGCATACGCAGAATATTGATATTCGACACGAAAACCTAAACAGAGGATCAAGACTCCAATTGAGTGCACTAAATAAATAACGGTCTACAGACTATAACACAAAACATCACTACCTATGTAGGTAATATCATGTGTACGAAACAAAAAACAAAACAAGTCAGGATGTGTGCAAGTATCGCAGACTGTTGTTGTCATGGTTACCACCAGGGACATGATACAGATCTGTATGACTCAGCACTGGCTGCTTGCTTCTTTTGTACTGCAGCTAGAGACACGTTATAGGGTTACAGTTTGAAATGCTGTATCTTCCCCTTTCCACCGTCGTCTGTATCTCTTTTTCTCTCCCTCTGTCTGTCTGTGTGTCTGCCTGTACGCTTGTCTCTCTCTCTCTCTGTGTTTGTGTATATCCACACGTGGTTATATGCCTGGGTGCATGTGTATGTATGCGTGTATGCGTGTTTGGGTATGTGCTTGTGTGTGTGTGTGTGTGTGTCTGTGTCAAAGGTGTATGTGTGTGCACGTGTGTATGCGTTTATGTGCATGTGTGTGTGTGTTTTTGTGTGTGTGTGTGTGTGTTTGTGTGTGTCTATGTGTGTGCTTCTGTGTGGGTATGTGTGTTTGTGTGTATGCATGTGTGTGTGTGTTTGTGTGCAAATGTGCGTGTATGTGTGTGAATTTGTGTGTGAGTCAGTGTACGTATGTATGTATGTATGTGTGTGTGTGTGTGTGTGTGTGTGTGTGTGTGTGTGTGTGTGGTGTGTGTGTGTGTGTGAGTGAGTGTGGGTGTGTGTGTGAGTGTGTGTGTGTGTGTGTGTGTGTGTGTGTGTGTGTGTGTGTGTGTGTGTGTGTGTGTGTGTGAGTGTTCGTGTGCATTGTGTGTGTGTATGTGTGTGTGTGTGTGCGTGTGTGTGTGT
>JAPXFY010004653.1:0-17300 GCA_030674185.1 Monoplex corrugatus | reverse complement strand
ACCTGTCACAGGGTCGAATTGCTGGCGACTAAACCAGCATCCCCACCAGTCCTCTCAGGAGGATGGTGAGGAGGGTGGCTAGAAACCCTGGTGGAAATAAATTAGATCCATCAAAGGGCGCCAGCTCTGGAGAGCTACCCGCGGCCATTTAGCTAAGGGAGTAAACCCTGACAGTAAATCCGGTGTGGGGCCCCTAAGGCGGTTGGATGGCAAACTTTGTCACTTTCCGGCAGCTCCTGCGGCCACGTTGGCACCAAAACGTAACAGCCCTGCTGTTCCTTTGGATCTGTCAGCGAGGTGGAGAGGGGGGACAAGTTGCATGGGCAACAGCCTGTCTTCCATATTACACTGCCCAGGCTTACATCCGTTCATTCATCCACAAACACTCTACACCTACGACCTGGAGAGGACACTCCAGCCTCGCTACTAATACTAGTGTCGGCACAACACGGGAAGCAACAGATACCGGTGATAAGTCATTGCTCAACTGGCGAAGAGCTGACGCCAGGGGTTGCTTTTGACGGTGGGAGAGACCTTCGTGTCTTACTGGACAGCTACCACCCGTCTAAGCTGGGCAGCCCCCATCCAGTTAGGTGCTGTCCCGCCACGACCTGCCTTCTTCATTGGGTGCATGAAGATTAGGAGAAAATCTGACAAGCAGGTCGTTAATTACCGCACCAAACAAAAAGAAAAATTCAAATTCAAGAAACGGATCAGGAAAAGGATCAGCAGTGAAACTGGGCTGTTGGAATGTCCGAACAATGATGCCTGGGCTCTCCCAAGATCTTCAAGACATCAGCGACGCCAGAAAAACCGCCGTCATAAACAGCGAACTAAAGAGGCTCAATGTGGACATTGCCACTCTGCAGGAAACACGGCTGGCTGACTCAGGAACACTAAAGGAAAGGGACTACACCTTCTTCTGGCAAGGAAAGAGTTATGATGCCCCAAGAGAGCACGGAGTAGGCTTTGCAGTAAGGAACAGCCTGCTGAACATGATTGAACCAGGCAGCGGCGGTTCAGAACGACTCTTGACTCTCCGCCTCAACACCACCAAAGGCTATGTCACTCTCATCAGCGTTTATGCCCCAACTCTGTCCGCCTCTCCAGACACCAAGGATGAGTTCTACGAAAATCTTGCATCAACCATAAGGGACATCCCCAGGACAGAACAGCTTGTTCTCCTGGGCGACTTCAACGCCAGAGTGGGTGCAGACAATGACTCATGGCCCTTCTGCCTCGATTCCTTTGGAGTGGGAAAATGAATGAGAATGGACAGCGACTGCTTGAGTTTTGGCGCCTGCCATGAACTGTGCATCGCCAACTCCTTCTTCAAGACGAAGCCTCAGCACAAAGTCTCCTGGAGGCATCCCCGCTCAAAACATTGGCACCAACTGGATTTGATCCTAGTAAGACGTGCCGCTATCAAAAACGTTCTCCACACTCGCTCTTATCACAGCGCAGACTGCGACACAGACCACTCTCTGGTATGTTGCAAGATCAGGCTACAACCAAAGAAGTTCCACTGCTCAAAGAAACAAGGGAACCTTCGCATTGACGTCAGCAAGATGTCTCAGCCAGATCTTGTAGAACAGTTCGCAGAGGCCTTTCAGAGAGAATACAATGCATTGCAGCCTAGAGGCTCTGCCACTGAGAGATGGGAAACGCTACGAGACACCATGCACCGCATTGCTATGGCCACCTTTGGGAAGAAAACTGTGAAGTCCCACGACTGGTTTGAGGCCAAATCATCAGAGATGACTCCCACTGTTGAGGCCAAGCGTGCCGCACTCACCAAGTATAAGCGTCACCCAGTGAGAAGAACCTGCAAATCCTCAGGGCTGCCAAAAGTAAGTTTCAGCTTAACGCCAGGCGCTGCGCAAACGAGTACTGGACAGAGCTCAGCGAAGAGATACAGAGTGCTGCTGAAAGAGGCAACATCCGAGGAATGTATGATGACATCAAGAAGGCACTGGAACCAACACAGAGCAAGATCGCCCCCCTCAAATCCTCCACGGGGAAGTAATCAGCAATCCTAGCCAACAGATGGAAAGATGGGCGGAACACTACTCCGACCTCTACTCCACACAGAGCATGGTGTCCCCCTTAGCCCTCGATGCCATCAAGTGCATGCCGGTAATGGAAGAACTTGACGCAGAGCCAACTGCGGACGGAATCAGCAAGGCCATTGATAGCCTGGCATCAGGGAAGGCACCTGGCAACGACGGAATTCCCCCAGACCTCATCAAGCACTGCAAGACTTCTCTTCTGCACCCTTTGCACGCAGTTCTCTGTCAGTGTTGGAATGAGGGAGCTGTACCACAGGACATGAGGGACGTCAAGATCGTCACCCTGTACAAAAACAAGGGCGAAAGGAGCGACTGCAACAACTACAGAGGTATCTCGCTCCTCAGCATTGTTGGCAGTCTATGCTCGGGTCCTCCTAATCCGCCTGCAGAAACTGGCTGAACGCGTCTACCCGGAATCACAGTGTGGTTTTCGAGCAGAGAGATCCACGGTAGACATGGTCTTCTCCCTTCGCCAAATCCAGGAGAAGTGCAGAGAGCAGCGGATGCCCCTGTATGTGGCATTCATTGACCTCACCAAGGCCTTTGACCTAGTCAGCAGAGATGGCCTTTACAGGGCTCTCCGAAAAATCGGCTCCCCCCCCCCCCCCCCCCAAACTGCACAGCTTAATTGAGTCCTTCCACTCAAACATGAAAGGGATGGTGCAGTTCAACGGAAACCTCTCCAAGCCCTTCGACGTACGCAGCGGTGTGAAACAAGGCTGCGTCCTGGCCCCAACCCTCTTTGGAATTTTCTTCGCTCTCCTCCTCAGGCATGCGTTCAGCACAGCGCAAGAAGGGATCCACCTGTGGACCAGATCAGATGGCAGGCTCTTCAACCTCACCCGCCTCAGAGCAAAGACAAAGGTCCGTGAAGCCCTCATCAGAGACATGCTATTTGCCGACGATGCTGCAGTTGTGACCCACACTCAGCGGGACTTGCAGTCACTAATGGACCGCTTCTCCCAGGCCTGCAAAGATTTTGGTCTGACCATCAGTCTTAAGAAGACAAACGTCCTGGGCCAAGACACGCCATCTCCACCAGCCATCACCATTGATGACTACGAGCTTGAAGCCATCCATCAATTCACATATCTTGGGTCCACCATCACCAATAACCTCTCCCTTGACACAGAGGTCGAAAAGAGGATCGGGAAGGCAGCCACAACACTAGCCCGCCTCACACAAAGGGTGTGGACAAATCCCAAGCTGACCACTAAGACAAAGACGGCTGTATATAGCACCTGTGTCCTCAGCACCTTGCTGTATGGCAGCGAGGCGTGGACCACGCATGCTCATCAGGAGAAAAAGGATCAATACCTTCCACCTGAAAAGCCTACGGCGCATACTTGGCATTTCCTGGCAAGACAAGGTGACCAACACCGAAGTCCTAACCTGCGCTGGCCTCCCAACCATGCATACCATGCTGAGACAGCGTCGGCTGCGCTGGTTGGGCCACGTTCGCCGCATGGAAGATGGTCGCATCCCAAAAGACATCCTCTATGGTGAGCTTGCCACAGGGCAGAGAAACATTGGCCGCCCACAGCTGAGATACAAAGACGTTTGCAAGGGTGACATGAAGGTGCTTGAGATCAACACTGAGTCCTGGGAGGACCTCGCAGACGACCGCAACAGCTGGAGAACTACTCTCAAGAAACAGCTGCGGATTCGTGAGGACAAACTGTCAGCCTCTGCAGCAGAAAAGCGAGTTCGCAGAAAAGGGATGACAGCCAACAGACCAGCATCAGCATACACATGCAACCGCTGCGACAAAGACTGCCTCTCTCACATTGGTCTGTACAGTCACAGGCGACGCTGCTTGGACCAAGCAGACAGCCCATCTAGACATTAGAACGGATGTACTTTGTCCATGGTCAGTCATGACCAAAGGAGGCCTACTACTACTACCCAATCGAAATCCTTGGTATAGTCAACAAAGCATAAATACAAATCTTTATTCATCTCAATTGACCTCTCTATGATAGTTCTTAGGATGAATATGGCATTAATAGTTCCTTTCCCTTCCACAAATCCATTCTGTTCTTCTGCTATTTCGCTTTTGATTCTATTCCTTGTCCTCATCATGATTATTCTTAACAGGATTTTTGTTACATGACTCATCAAACTGATTGTGCGATGGAGTACGCATTCTATAGCCTCTGTCTTCTTTGGAAGTGCAATGAAAATTGATTTTGACATATCTTTGGGATTTTTCCCGTGTCGTAAATTCATTTAGGAGGACTGTTATTTTTTCTATGCCAAATTCCAGGCCTTCAATCATCTCTTTAGTAATGTTGTCTGGTCCTGGGGCTTTTCCTGGTTTCATCTTTTTCAGTGCTGCTCTAACTTCATCTTTCATTATGGGTGGTCCTTCAATGTTCTTTTTTATAATGTGTTCTTCGTTTCTGTCATCCTCAAAATGGTCTTTAATGTACTCTCCCCATCTGTCTAAGATTTTGTCTTTTTCCACGATAAGCGTGCCATCTTTCGATTTTAAGCAACCAGTTGATGTGCATGTATTTTTCCTGTGGACAATTTCTTCAGTTCGTCTGTACATACCCTGAGGATCCGTTTTGTGTCGGTCTTCTATTTCTTTGCATTTTGTGTTCAGCCAAGCTTCCTTAGCTTCATTGCACCCATTCCTTATTTTTTTGTTTATCTTCTGGTATAGTCAAAGCAGAATTGGAAGATCGTTCCAAGCATATGAACCAGACTTGACAATAGACAACGACAGAGTGTGAAATGTCTGTATCTGATCTCGTGAGCAAACAGTATAAATTTAAAAGAACACATGGAGAGGTCGGGTGGGAAGTACATTCAGAGGAGATCGCAGAAAGAAGTTGAAAAACTATTAATAAAGGTATACATTGACACAAGGAACATTCAGTTGCCCTCAGAAGGTTGTCCTGCTGATAACTTGCTTTCCTAACAAAATGGAGTTAAACAGGTATTCGGTCCACAGCTCACATTTCCTCCATCTTCTTTGCAGCAATGCTGGTTGATATATTCAGAGACTGGCACTTTTCTTTTCTTTTCTTTCCTTTTCTTTTCTTTTCTTTACTTTACTTTTCTTTTGTATTGTTTTTGTTTTGTTTTTGTTTTGTTTTGTTTTGTTTTGTTTTGTTTTATCCAATTCCACTTTTTAGACTGCTGACACTTCAAAGCAAAAACAAGAGTGCACAAATCCATCTTGTCCTTTGTAGATCACTGCACACTGTTGAACCATAATACGGGGACATCTGACACATCACTTTCTGATTTGCTGTGACCTGTATATACATTAGTTTTACAGTCTCAGCAAAACAGAAATTACATCTCGGCCAACACCATATCAGGCTCCTAACGCAACATCGCCTCCAGTTATTATCAATAATCAAGACATCAAGACTGTTGACTAATTCAGTTATGTGGGGAGCAACTATGACTAAATCAACTATGTAGGCGGTAAATGTGACTAATTCAACTATGTAGGGATAAACGTGACTAATTCAGTCATGTGGGCAGTAAATATGACTAATACAGCTATGAGGACAGTAAATGTGACCAATACAGCTATGTGGGCGATAAATGTGGCTTATACAGTTATGTGGGCAGTAAATGTGACTAATACAGCTATGAGGACAGTAAATGTGACCAATACAGATATGTGGGCGTAAAATGTGGCTTATATAGCTATATGGGCGGTAAATGTGGCTTATACAGCTATGTGGGCGGTAAATGTGACTTATACAGCTATGTAGGCAGTAAATGTGACTTATACAGCTATGCGGGCAGTAAATATGACTAATACAGCTATGTAGACAGTAAATGTGACTTATACAGCTATGTAGGCAGTAAATGCGACTTATACAGCTATGTAGACAGTAAATGTGACTTATACAGCTATGTGGGCAGCAAATATAACTTATACAGCTATGTAGACAGTAAATGTGACTTATACAGCTATGCGGGCAGTAAATGTGACTTATACAGCTATGTGGACAGCAAATATAACTTATACAGCTATGTGGGCAGTAAATGTGACTTATACAGCTATGTGGACAGTAAATATGACTTATACAGCTATGTGGGCAGTAAATGTGACTAATACAGCTATGCGGGCAGTAAATGTGACTTATACAGCTATGTGGACAGTAAATGTGACTTATACAGCTATGTGGGCAGTAAATGTGACTTATACAGCTATGTAGACAGTAAATGTGACTTATACAGCTATGTGGACAGCAAATATAACTTATACAGCTATGTAGACAGTAAATGTGACTTATACAGCTATGTGGGCAGTAAATGTGACTTATACAGCTATGTGGACAGTAAATGTGACTTATACAGCTATGCGGGCAGTAAATGTGACTTATACAGCTATGTGGACAGTAAATATGACTTATACAGCTATGTGGGCAGTAAATGTGACTAATACAGTTATGTGGGCAGTAAATGTGACTAATACAGTTATGTGGGCAGTAAATATGACTTATACAGTTATGTGGGCGGTAAATATGACTTATACAGCTATGTGGGCAGTAAATGTGACTTATACAGCTATGTGGGCAGTAAATATGACTTATACAGCTATGTGGGCAGTAAATGTGCCTAATACAGCTATGTGAGCAGTAAATATGACTTATACAGCTATGTGGGCAGTAAATGTGACTTATACAGTTATGTGGGCAGTAAATATGACTTATACAGCTGTGTGGGCAGTAAATGTGACTTATACAGCTATGTTGGCAGTAAATATGACTTATACAGCTGTGTGGGCAGTAAATGTGACTTATACAACTATGTGGGCGTAAATATGACTTATACAGCTATGTTGGCAGTAAATGTGACTTATACAGCTATGTGGGCAGTGAATGTGATTTATACAGCTATGTTGGCAGTAAATGTGACTTATACAGCTATGTGGGCAGTAAATATGACTTATACAGCTATGTGGGCAGTAAATGTGACTTATATAGCTATGTGAGCAGTGAATATGACTAATACAGCTATGTGGGCAGTAAATGTGACTTATATAGCTATGTGGGCAGTAAATGTGACTTATACAGCTATGTGGGCAGTAAATGTGACTTATACAGCTACGTGGGCAGTAAACGTGACTTATACAGCTATGTGGGCAGTAAATGTGACTTATACAGCTATGTGGATAGTAAATGTGACTAATACAGCTATGTGGGCAGTAAATGTAACTTATACAGCTATGTGGGCAGTAAATGTGACTGATACAGTTATGTTGGCAGTACATATGACTTATACAGCTGTGTGGGCAGTAAATATGACTAATACAGCCATGTGGGCAGTACATATGACATAATAATAATAATAATACCTAGGACTTATAAAGCGCACTAAGCCACTGGATCTAGGCGCTGGGGAATGGGGGATATAATAGGAAGTCAGTAAATACAAGACTACACAACAACTTACACATCATCAAATGACAATCAAATACATACATACATCCTAATCACATAACATAATGATTTACATTCGCAATCTTCAAAATATGCATACCACGCAATTCAATCAAATATCAGATTCATTCCAATTCAACACTTTTCAATCAGTTACTCCATATAAACTATTATTCCACCCCTTCCCTACTACCCCCCACCCCCACGCGCATACACAAAATCCAATTACACATATCAGCCAGCCGACAAGGTGATGTGGGGAAAAGTGATCAGATGTCGAAATACTGCTGGAAAAGGTGTGTTTTCAAGTTTGACTTGAAAGAAGAAATGGACGGAGAGTGGCGTAATTTCTTGGGCAGAGAGTTCCAAAACTGGGGACCGAAATGCGAAAGTGAGCGAAAGCCATGAGATTTGCGGTTATACTGTATCTGCTTGAGGAGTCTTGAATCAGAGGAAGAGCGGAGAGACCGAGATGGAGTATACAAGTGCAGAATATCAGAAATATACTCAGGAGCAGAACCAGAGATAGAATTGAAGCAGATGCAAGCAGTCTTGTACTTAATTCTCTGAGATATTGGTAACCAGTGCAGTTGGTGAAGCAAAGGAGTGCAAGGTTGTTGACGGGATGCCTTAAGAATAAGGCGTGCAGCTGAATTTTGAACTTTCTGCATAGGATAGAGAACAGTGTTCGGGCAGCCCATGAGGAGAGAGTTACAGTAGTCAAGTCTCGACAGAATACAGGAAGTGACAAGAATCTTGGTGGCATCTACACTGAGAAAGTTTCTGATAGATCCAATCCTTTTCAATTCAAAATAAGAAAGCTGGCAAACTTTGGAAACGTGATCTTTCATGGAGAGAGAAGAGTCAAGAATGAAACCTAAGTTCCTAGCTTTTGGACAGAAAGAGATGTCAGAAGAGCCAACAGTGATAGAAGTTGGAAGTGGAGGATTATAGTCTGAAGAACCAGAAAACAGAAGAGCTTCAGTCTTACTGTCATTAAGTTTTAACATGTTGTCAGTCATCCATGTCTCTACATCATCCGTGCATGTCTGTAGTGTCTGTATGGTACTGTCAATGTCTGCAGGTTTGCATGCCTGTTGAAGCTGTGTGTCGTCTGCAAAAATCTGGTGACTAACTCCATGGCGCTCAATGACCTCAGACAGGGGGGTGGTATACAAGACAAACAGAACTGGCCCTAGCACCGAGCCTTGCGGAACACCAAAATCAAGAGGAAGTGATAAAGAATTATGACCATCGACCGATACATACTGTTTTCGATCCAGCAGATACGAATGAAACCACTGGAGGGCTGTGGAACAGATGCCAAAAACGTTTTGAAGTCGCGAAATGAGAATTTTGTGGTCGATGGTGTCGAAAGCAGCGGAGTTGTCCAAGAGCAAAAGAACAGAGAGTTTGTTTTCGTCAAGAGCAGACAGAATATCGTTTACAACACGAAGTAGGACGGTCTCAGTGCTATGGCCAGCACGGTAGGCTGACTGAAAACGGTTACACAGGTTGTTGGCTTCCAGATGACCAAGAAGCTGACTCAGCACGACCTTTTCTAAAACTTTAGATAAAAAAGGTAAATTTGATACGGGCCTGTAATTGCTCAGTACGTTTTTGTCCAGAGAAGGCTTTTTCAGCAAAGGTCTAATGACTGCTGTCTTGAAATCACTAGGGACCGAACCGGAAGCTAAAGAATCATTGATGATGCTTGTGATGGTAGGGAGAACAACATCAATGTTTTCGTACAAAAGTTTGGTGGGGATGGGGTCTAACTCACATGATTTTGGCACAGTACTTTTCAAGACGCTCAAAACAAAATCTTCTGAGACGGGCGTAAAAGCCGTGAGGGGAGTTCCTACAAAACAATCCACATCCAGTACAGTGGTATCAGAAGAGGCAAAAGCAGTTCTAATTTTCCTAATCTTTTCAGAGAAGTACTCAGCAAAAACAGTGGGCATTGTACCAGGGGAATAATCACTGGGTAATGGGGAGGCGTCTTGTTTCCCGAGCAGAAAATTGAAAGTCTGAAAAATTTCTTTGCACGATCTGCTCGCCATAATCTTTGCAGAATAAAATGCCCGCTTTGCAGTCTCGACAAGATCGATGACCTTGTGTTTCGCAGTTTCGTAAATTTCTTTATGAACTGTCAATTTAGTCTTCAGCCAGCACCTCTCTGCCTGACGACGTTCGCGTTTCAGTTTGCAAAATTGCTCAGAGATGGAACTGAACCAAGGGTTAAATTTCCTGGGGCGAACCTTACGCTGGCAGAGAGGGGCGTGGTTGTCAAGCACAGACCTGAGTGCGCTGTTGTAGTCAGAAACGGTAGAAATCAGAGGAATTTGCAGCTTTAGGTCATCTTTGAAAGACTGGGCATCAATCTTGTTGATTCTGCGGAACACAACAGTCACTGGGTCCGAGACAAGCTTAGGAAGATTCAAAGTCAACAAAACTGCATTGTGATCAGACATCAGCTCATGGCTAACAACAGTAGAAGACAGAAGATTGTCTGACAAACGGTACAAAACAAGATCAATAGTGTGTCCTCTCTTCTGAGTTGGTCCAGTCACAGACTGGTCGAACCCAAACATTTCCAACAGATCCGTCAACCTTCTCGTATCTAATTCATGTTTCACATCAAAATGCACATTAAAATCACCCATCAAGAGTGTTTTGCCATGCAAAGAATCACAATACTCAAAAAAAACCGGAAACTGATCAAAGAACATGACATATGCAGCTGTGTGGGCAGTAAATATGCCTAATACAGCTATGTGGGCAGTAAATGTGACTTATACAGCTATGTTGGCAGTTAATGTGACTTATACAGCTATGTGGGCAGTAAATGTGACTTATACAGCTATGTGGACAGTAAATGTGATTTATACAGCTATGTGGGCAGTGAATATGACTAATACAGCTATGTGGGCAGTAAATGTGACTTATACAGCTATGTGGGCAGTAAATATGACTTATACAGCTATGTGGGCAGTAAATGTGACTTATACAGCTATGTGGGCAGTAAATGTGACTTATACAGCTATGTGGGCAGTAAATATGACTTATACAGCTATGTGGGCAGTAAATGTGACTTATACAGCTATGTGGGAAGTAAATATGACTTATACAGCTATGTGGGCAGTTAATGTGACTTATACAGCTAGGTGGGCAGTAAATGTGGCTTATACAGCTATGTGGGCAGTAAATGTGACTTATACAGCTATGTGGGCAGTAAATGTGAGTAATAAAGCTGTGTGGGCAGTAAATGTGAGTGATAAAACTATGTGGGTCGCAAATGTGACAATTGAGCTATGTGGGAAGTAAATGTGACTAATTCGGGTATGTGGGCAGTAAATGTGACTAATACAGCTATGTGGTCAGTTAATGTGACTTATACAGCTAGTGGGCAGTAAATGTGGCTTATATAGCTATGTGGGCAGTAAATATGACTAATACAGCTATGAGGGCAGTAAATGTGACATACAGCTATATGGGCAGTAAATTTGACTTATACAGCTATGTGGGCAGTAAATATGACTAATACAGCTATGTGGGCAGTAAATATGACTTAATACAGCTATGTGGGCAGTAAATGTGACTTATACAGCTATGTGGGCAGTAAACGTGACTAATACAGCTATGTGGGCGGTAAATTTGAGTTATACAACTATGTCGGTAGTAAATATGACTAATACAGCTATGTTGGCAGTAAATGTGACTTATACAGCTATGTGGGCAGTAAATGTGAATTATACAGCTTTGTGGACAGTAAATGTGACTTATACAATTATGTGGGCAGTAACTGTGACTAATACAGCTATGTGGGCAGTAAATGTGACTAATACAACAATGTGGGCAGTAATGTGACTTATACAGCTATGTGGGCAGTAAATGTGACTAATACAGCTATGTGGCAGTAAATGTGACTTATACAGCTATGTGGGCAGTAAATGTGAATTATACAGCTTTGTGGACAGTAAATGTGACTTATACAATTATGTGGGCAGTAACATGTGACTAATACAGCTATGTGGGCAGTAAATGTGACTAATACAACAATGTGGGCAGTAAGTGTGACTTATACAGCTATGTGGGCAGTAAATGTGACTAATACAGCTATGTGGGCAGTAAATGTGACTTATACAGCTATGTTGGCAGTAAATGTGACTGATACAGTATGTGGGCAGTAAATTGACTAATACAGCTATGTGGGCAGTAACTGTGACTAATACAGCTATGTAGGCAGTAAATGTGACTTATACAGCTATGTGGGCAGTAAATATGACTAATACAGCTTTGTGGGCAGTAAATGTGACTTATACAGCTATGTGAGCTGTAAATGTGACTTATACAGTTATGTGGGTAGTAAATGCAACTTATAAAGCGTGTGGGCAGTAAATGTGACTTATACAGCTTGTGGGCATTAAATATGACTTATATACCTATGTGGGCAGTAAATGTGACTTATACAGTTATGTGGGCAGTAAACATAACTGATACAGCTAATGTGGCAGTAAATTTGACTAACACAGACGAAATGGGCAGTAAATTTGACTAATACAGTTATGTGGGCAGTAAATATAACTTATAACAGCTATGTGGGCAGTAAATATGACTAAAACATGCTAAATGGGCAGTACATTTGACTAATACAGCTATGTGGGCAGTTAATGTGACTAATACAGCTATGTGGGCAGTAAATGTGACTAATACAGCTATGTGGGCAGTAAATGTGACTTATACAGCTATGTGGGCAGTAAATGTGACTTATACAGCTATGTGGGCCGTAAATGTGACTTTATACAGCTATGTGAGGCTAGTAAATGTGACTTATACAGCTATGTGGGCAGTAAATGTGAGTAATAAACCTGTGTGGGCAGTAAATGTGAGTAATAAATCTATGTGGGTGGCAAATGTGACAATTGAGCTATGTGGGAAGTAAATGTGACTAATTCAGCTATGTGGGCAGTAAATGTGACTAATACAACAATGTGGGCCGTAAGTGTGACTTATACAGCTATGTGGGCAGTAAATGTGACTAATACAGCTATGTGGGCAGTAAATGTGACTTATACAGCTATGTGGCCAGTAAATGTGACTGATACAGTTATGTGGGCAGTAAATGTGACTAATACAGCTATGTGGGCAGTAACTGTGACTTATACATCTTTGTGGGCATTAAATATGACTTATACAGCTATGTGGGCAGTAAATGTGACTTATACAGTTATGTGGGCAGTAAACATAACTGATACAGCTAAATGGGCAGTAAATTTGACTAACACAGCGAAATGGGCAGTAAATTTGACTAATACAGTTATGTGGGCAGTAAATATAACTTATACAGCTATGTGGGCAGTAAATATGACAAAACTGCTAAATGGGCAGTACATTTGACTAATATAGCTATGTGGGCAGTTAATGTGACTAATACAGCTATGTGGGCAGTAAATGTGACTAATACAGCTATGTGGGCAGTAAATGTGACAATTGAGCTATGTGGGAAGTAAATGTGACTAATTCAGCTATGTGGGCAGTAAATGTGACTAATACAACAATGTGGGCAGTAAGTGTGACTTATACAGCTATGTGGGCAGTAAATGTGACTAATACAGCTATGTGGGCAGTAAATGTGACTTATACAGCTATGTGGCCAGTAAATGTGACTGATACAGTTATGTGGGCAGTAAATGTGACTAATACAGCTATGTGGGCAGTAACTGTGACTAATACAGCTATGTAGGCAGTAAATGTGACTTATACAGCTATGTGGGCAGTAAATATGACTAATACAGCTTTGTGGGCAGTAAATGTGACTTATACAGCTATGTGGGCTGTAAATGTGACTTATACAGTTATGTGGGTAGTAAATGCGACTTATACAGCTGTGTGGGCAGTAAATGTGACTTATACAGCTTTGTGGGCAGTAAATGTGACTTATACAGTTATGTGGACAGTAAACATAACTAATACAGCTAAATGGGCAGGAAATTTGTCTAACACAGCGAAATGGGCAGTAAATTTGACTAATACAGTTATGTGGGGAGTAAATATAACTTATACAGCTATGTGGGCAGTAAATATGACTAAAACAGCTAAATGGGCAGTACATTTGACTAATATAGCTATGTGGGCAGTTAATGTGACTAATACAGCTATGTGGGCAGTAAATTTGACTAATACAGCTATGTGGCATAAATGTGACTTACAGCTATGTGGGCAGTAAATGTGACTTATACAGCTATGTGGGCAGTAAATGTGACTTATACAGCTATGTGGGCAGTAAATGTGAGTAATAAACCTATGTGGGCAGTGAATGTGAGTGATAAATCAATGTGGGTGGCAAATGTGACAATTGAGCTATGTGGGAAGTAAATGTGACTAATTCAGCTATGTGGGCAGTAAATGTGACTAATACAGCTATGTGGGCAATAAATGTAAGCAGCAGTGCATCTCAACATGCTAAAGTGAAGCTGTAACTCTCCAGGCTCAGAATGCCTTCGCAGCAGTCTCACCACAGCAATAGCCATATACAGAGCTGTCATTCTGAGCGTGCTGCTGTTCCACTGCTAGGCTTGGACTACCTACCAATTGCACATTGAACAGATGGAACAATTCCACCCAAAATGTTTGCACAGGATCTGCAACAGCACGTGGCATGACGGAGTACCCAGCCTTCAAGTGTGACACGAAATGTGCAGTGAGTCTACACGACAAGTGCCAGCTCTATTGAATTTTACACGGCGTCCAGTGAAAGACAACAGTACTGTCAAGATTCCTAAGTATGGAAAACTGAAGCAAGGACATCATGACTCGAGAAGACCACGACATGGACGTGAGGACACTCTATAGGCCATCTTCATTAGCTGTGACATGCAACACGACAGCTGGGAAGACAGCTGCCCCAGCAGAGTATACCTGGTGACAGTTGTACATGCAGGGCACAATTACATTTTAACAGTGCAGAAATTATGCTTACAGAACAGAGACTGGTAGAAGTAGAACCAGGCTCCCTCCCATGCAGTGCCCGTGGAAGAACATGTGCCGTCAGGATTGGTCTTATATTCCCCATGAATATCCACACCAGGCGATAAGGACGAATATGCTTTCTTAACTGTTGGATCGATGAAAGTTACCATCAGCATTATGGTAACTCAGTATCTGGACATACGCTATCCAAGTGTGCTAACACCTACGAATAATCAAGACTGTGTGTTTGTGTGTGAGTGTGTGTGTGTGTGTGTGTGCTTGTGTGTGTGTGTGTGTGTGTGTGTGTGTGTGTGTGTGTGTGTGTGTGTGTGTGTGTGTGTGTGTGTGTGTGTGTGTGTGTGTGTGTGTGTGTGTGTGTGTGTTTCTTGCAGTTATTTTAAATTGCATTTTACTTACCCTTTCTCGCTTTGTCTAAAATAACAGGTAATTTTCCCACTGCAACAAAAGACGTCATGCTGTTATCATGTAACTTTTATAGATGGAGCACAGAGTATTCCAAAGTCAATGGTGGAAATAACATTACAGTTTCATACATAACAATACGAATTTATGTTAAAAAAAAATGTTTAGGAAATCAGACTTTAAATACTCCTCCTCTACCCGCAGAATTACGTTAACTTCAGACAAACAACACCTTGAAGGTAATGACCACTTGTAGTCACAATATCCTTGCAAAATGGGAACAGCGGCGTCCCCAAACATGATCACCATCAAAGAATTATGCAAACTTATAGTACTGATAATTGCAACGCAGACATATTGGAAATCCACATTTTTCGGAATACATGTACACAGGGGACGACTGAAATGTCACTGTTATTACCAAATATCGAGAAACAATTTGTTTTACATTTCATATGTAAGTATACTTGTTATATATTACATTATTTGAACTTACAATGGTCTCACATTATTCCGACGAATGATCATATATTGAAATGAAGCAAAGAATTAGACAGAATTAATCGTCTTCTTAACGGTCAACTGGAAACATTGCATTTTTCATTGGGCTCGACAGAAAACTTTTGATGTGAAGGCAATCTGGGTTGCCAGTGGGCTGTCTACAAGTGAGTTGAGAACTATTCGTATTCTTTCCCTAAAGGTTTTTGGGTTGTTGTTCTGTTCATTTTTCATTCAAACACTTTTAAGTCATATTATGACTGGATAATTATAGGCCATATTACTCTTTTATTCCCTCTGACATTACTCAGGTAGGTACTGGCCAGCAGTAGAGGATGGTATCTCCAGCTAGTAGATCTTAGTGCAGGTTTCTGTCCTGGCTAACTCTTTTGTCTAGATCCAAATGCTTGTGTTATACCATCAGCAGGCTTGCAACTCTATTGTGGTTTTATATGTTGAGCTCCCTTTGGTGCATGCACTTTTGTTTACTGGTCTGTAAAAAACCAGTGTTTTTGCTTCGATCTTTCCATTACTGAATTTGAGAAACAAATATTATCTTTGGTTCTTCTTTTTTTTCTTCCTGATTCCCTACCTTTTGTGGACAATTCCCAGGGAACATAAATAGAAAACTGTTACAGCTCAACACCACCAGAGTCCATTTCTTTTATTGGTACTGCTTTGTCAGGCTGGTTCGTCTTGGCCTTCAGATTTCTGTCATTGCCTGGCAAGTGATAAACTGCATCAGCATTGAAACACGTGTCGAGGCAAGGAAAAAAAACCCGCAAATGCGTTAGCTTGAGAACGCGACTTTTCAGCAGTCTGATGGAAAACGATTTATTTTGGAAGTTTTTTTGTGACACTTTTTTTGTTTATTTTAAGCAAGTAATATAAACAAAATTAATGCAAAACAACCAGCAAAGCGCAATTGCAATAAGATTACGAAATCAAATTTGACTTTATGCAGGACATCCATATGTTTGAAATACATTTACATAAAGCACAATCACCGGTAGAAGAAAAATACTATATGTAATAATTATGTCAAGAAAACAGTTTGTCAACATACACGGGCATGATATCATGAAATCAGACTCACAAGCACATTCCATCATATACATTGACAACATTTGTATTACGATATAAATAGAATCAAGATTCGGTTGTTATTTAAGGTAAATATGACAGCCATTTTTCTTTTTAAGTTCAATGGGCTCAAGAGTGAGCACACAATCCTGAGGGAAAGCTAATGATACGACAAGGCTGTCTGCAATGAATTCACACCATGTGTACTCTCCTTTTATATTCCTTTCTTTTTGTCTGTTCTTGTTCAAATAAATGTTGCCATAGCATATTTGACCAGAGAGTTGAGACTACATCATTTGTTCTTGCTTTCCTCTGTTATTCCGTTGTTTTCACACACACACACACACACACACACACACACACACACACACACACACACACACACACACACACACACACACACACACACACACACACACACACACACACACACACACGCATGTATCTGTATGTGGATATGGATTATTTCCGCGTATCTGTGTGTAAGAGTGTTTGTGTCTGCGTGTATGTGTGCATGTGTGTGTGTGTGTGTGAGTTAGTGTGTGTGTATGAAATAAAAAATAAATAAACATACAAATACATAGGCAGGCAGACAGACAAACAGATAGACAGTGACAGAGAGAGTGGTCAAATATGAAATGGAGCACTAGTTACCTAAACACCATACTTCTCCAAAGACAGAACAACCATGTACAATGTATTAGAAGCAGTTACTCACAGGGTAACAAGGCAAAAGCAATCATGTACAGAGGCTGCCCAACACCTTTCACCTTTCTGGTCAGAAACAAGGTTTCCTTTGGGGGCCAGCTGACGATGTTCCGTAGTTCTCGTGTGTCTGTTA
>JAPXFY010004652.1:10000-17301 GCA_030674185.1 Monoplex corrugatus | reverse complement strand
AGTGTTTTCAGTAAATAAATGTGATTTGTTTGAATGAGTTTATAGTCATGAAAACCAATGATTCAGATTTTTGTGTGTGTGGATGAGGTGGAAAAGGTAATGTAACTTTTAGGTTTACATTGTTAGATATGTTTTGAGATACTTCAGGAGTGAGTCCCAAAGGACAGAACCACAGCATTTTAGACTACGTTTTCAGAGGTCAAGTTTTCATTTTAGACTACGTTTTCAGAGGTCAAGTTTTCAAACTCTGATGCTGATGTTGATCAGGTTTCACGAGTCATTTATGTTTAATTTGGCTATTTGAAACAGTGGGTTATCTCCTGTTGTTTTTTTATGCCGAGTCATCTTTGTGCTGAATTCTAGTCTGCGATCCAACCGTAAAATGTTGGTTTTATGCGGACTGCTTTGGCTTTGCGGGACACTGCTGGCGGAGCAAAGAAGAACTGGTGGGGGATGTTCTACTATGGAGACCCAGCCACGGCAAACAAAGACCAGGACGTCCAAAGAAGACCTTCATCGACCAACTGATGGATGATACGGGCTGTCAGTATGATGAACTATCTACTGCATGTCTGACAGAGAAGGATGGAAGAAACGTGTCATGGACAGCCGAGCAAGCTCGACATGATGATGATGATGATGGTTTGGCTAAATTTAGAAACACAGACAATGACAATGACACAATGATGATGCTTATTTTACAATGGCAAACGTTACTAAGAGCCATTTTCAAAACTGGTTGCAAACAGAATGAGAGAGGAGAGAGACAGAAAGAGAGAGAGATAGAGAAAGGAGAGAGTGAGAGAGAAAAGAGAGAGGGGGAGAGAAACAGAGAGAGAGAGAGGAAGAGAAGGAGAGAGAAAGAGACAGAGAAAAGGAGAGAGAACGAAAGAGAGAGAGAGAGAGAGAGAGAGAGAGAAAAAGGAGAGAGAGAGAGACAGAGAGAGGGGGGGGGGAGGGAAGGGAGGAGATTCTCTATCAACGGATGCATAGACACGCGATCAGCTAGACATATAAATGTGACAGGATCAAGTAAACTGCTAAACAATTTCTGTTCGCCTCACGCACGAGCACACATTCACTCCGTCAGAGTTGCGTGCCAGAGCAAGAACAGCTTTCCACAGTATGTCATGTCCATGTGTACTGCAATATGACGTTGTCACATTCGTCATGTCCATGTGTACTGCAATATGACGTTGTCACATTCGTCATGTCCATGTGTACTGCAATATGACGTCACATTCGTCATGTCCATGTGTACTGCAATATGACGTTGTCACATTCGTCATGTCCATGTGTACTGCAATATGACGTTGTCACATTCGTCATGTCCATGTGTACTGCAATATGACGTTGTCACATTCGTCATGTCCATGTGTACTGCAACATGACGTCACATTCGTCATGTCCATGTGTACTGCAATATGACGTCACATTCGTCATGTCCATGTGTACTGCAATATGACGTCACATTCGTCATGTCCATGTGTACTGCAATATGACGTCACATTCGTCATGTCCATGTGTACTGCAATATGACGTTGTCACATTCGTCATGTCCATGTGTACTGCAACATGACGTTGTCACATTCGTCATGTCCATGTGTACTGCAATATGACGTTGTCACATTCGTCATGTCCATGTGTACTGCAATATGACGTTGTCACATTCGTCATGTCCATGTGTACTGCAACATGA
Organism: Monoplex corrugatus; assembly: GCA_030674185.1. Taxonomy (NCBI): domain Eukaryota; kingdom Metazoa; phylum Mollusca; class Gastropoda; order Littorinimorpha; family Ranellidae; genus Monoplex; species Monoplex corrugatus. The sequence goes on along the minus strand of JAPXFY010004652.1, from coordinate 15,602 downwards.
CGTCACATTCGTCATGTCCATGTGTACTGCAATATGACGTCACATTCGTCATGTCCATGTGTACTGCAATATGACGTCACATTCGTCATGTCCATGTGTACTGCAATATGACGTCACATTCGTCATGTCCATGTGTACTGCAATATGACGTTGTCACATTCGTCATGTCCATGTGTACTGCAATATGACGTTGTCACATTCGTCATGTCCATGTGTACTGCAATATGACGTCACATTCGTCATGTCCATGTGTACTGCAATATGACGTTGTCACATTCGTCATGTCCATGTGTACTGACAATATGACGTCACATTCGTCATGTCCATGTGTACTGCAATATGACGTTGTCACATTCGTCATGTCCATGTGTACTGCAATATGACGTTGTCACATTCGTCATGTCCATGTGTACTGCAACATGACGTTGTCACATTCGTCATGTCCATGTGTACTGCAATATGACGTTGTCACATTCGTCATGTCCATGTGTACTGCAACATGACGTTGTCACATTCGTCATGTCCATGTGTACTGCAATATGACGTTGTCACATTCGTCATGTCCATGTGTACTGCAATATGACGTTGTCACATTCGTCATGTCCATGTGTACTGCAATATGACGTCACATTCGTCATGTCCATGAGTACTGCAATATGACGTTGTCACATTCGTCATGTCATGTGTACTGCAATATGACGTCACATTCGTCATGTCCATGTGTACTGCAATATGACGTCACATTCGTCATGTCCATGAGTACTGCAATATGACGTTGTCACATTCGTCATGTCATGTGTACTGCAATATGACGTCACATTCGTCATGTCCATGAGTACTGCAATATGACGTTGTCACATTCGTCATGTCCATGAGTACTGCAACATGACGTTGTCACATTCGTCATGTCCATGTGTACTGCAATATGACGTTGTCACATTCGTCATGTCCATGTGTACTGCAACATGACGTCACATTCGTCATGTCCATGTGTACTGCAATATGACGTCACATTCGTCATGTCCATGTGTACTGCAACATGACGTTGTCACATTCGTCATGTCCATGTGTACTGCAATATGACGTTGTCACATTCGTCATGTCCATGTGTACTGCAACATGACGTCACATTCGTCATGTCCATGTGTACTGCAACATGACGTCACATTCGTCATGTCCATGTGTACTGCAACATGACGTTGTCACATTCGTCATGTCCATGTGTACTGCAACATGACGTTGTCACATTCGTCATGTCCATGTGTACTGCAATATGACGTCACATTCGTCATGTCCATGTGTACTGCAATATGACGTCACATTCGTCATGTCCATGTGTACTGCAATATGACGTTGTCACATTCGTCATGTCCATGTGTACTGCAACATGACGTTGTCACATTCGTCATGTCCATGTGTACTGCAATATGACGTTGTCACATTCGTCATGTCCATGAGTACTGCAACATGACGTTGTCACATTCGTCATGTCCATGTGTACTGCAATATGACGTTGTCACATTCGTCATGTCCATGTGTACTGCAATATGACGTTGTCACATTCGTCATGTCCATGTGTACTGCAATATGACGTTGTCACATTCGTCATGTCCATGTGTACTGCAATATGACGTCACATTCGTCATGTCCACGTGTACTGCAATATGACGTTGTCACATTCGTCATGTCCATGTGTACTGCAATATGACGTTGTCACATTCGTCATGTCCATGTGTACTGCAATATGACGTCACATTCGTCATGTCCATGTGTACTGCAATATGACGTCACATTCGTCATGTCCACGTGTACTGCAATATGACGTTGTCACATTCGTCATGTCCGTGTGTACTGCAACATGACGTTGTCACATTCACTTAGTCTGCTGTATTGTATTTCTTTAGCTCGCTCAGCTTTTTTAGTATAGCTTTCTGCATGTTTCACGTGCGGAAATTACTTCATCATTTTGTACGAGTTTCATTAGTCAGTATGTCGTCCTTTCTTTCTGTGCTCTGGTTTTATTTGTCTTTGTCCCTGGAATGAATGAACAATGTACCAAATCTATCTTGTTTACTAGAAAGACACTTTCCTTCCATTTTCTTTCCATTGTTATCTATTTTCTCGCTACACTGAAACTGTATAGTTTTCAGCCCAGCCCAACATTTAGTCATGAGTCAGAATGTGACTGAAATATTACTGATAGGAATGGGTCTGAAAGTCAAGTAAGTATGTCCTTGGAATCCATTCTAAAGATTTGGGTTCAATCCTGCCCAGTACCACCCACCTGGTGGGTAAAGGGTGGAGATTTTTCTGATCTCCAAAGTGAACAACATGTGTGGAGACATGCTGGTGCCTAAAATCCTTTCATGTTATATTTAAGACTTGGTTTACAGGGATCAGTTCTTGGAGCTGTGATGTTGGTTTCCTTTAGGTTTTGTGAATCATTCATGGATAGTTTGTTAGAATCAATAAATACATCTTGTGATTCTGCATAGAGTCATCCTTTGTTACGTTGTAGTATGTGATTCAGATGTGAAAAATGTAGTTTTAAACAAGCAGAGTCAGTTAAACTCTGGGGGGGGGGGGGTCAGGGATGAAGGGAAAGAGAGAGAGAGAGGGGGGGGGAGAAACAGAAGGAGAGAGAGATGGAGAGAGATGTAGTTTTAAACTAGCAGAGTCGGTTAAACTCTGGGAGGGGGGTGTCAGGGAGACAGGGGGAGAGAGAGAGAGAGGGAGAGAGAGAGAGGGGGAGACAGAGAAAGAGAAGAAGACAGAGATGGAGAGAGAAAGAGTGAGAGAGACAGAGACAGAGAGACAGACAGACAGAGCTAGACAGAAAGACAGAGACAGAGAGACAGAGACAGACAGACAGAGAAGAGACAGACAGAAAGACAGAGATAGAGAGAGAGACAGACAGAGACAGAGAGAGATGTTCTCTATTAACGGATGCACAGACACGCAACCGGCCAGACATATAAATCCGACAGGAAGAAGAACACCGTGCAAAACAACGTCTATGCCTCCATCACATGCACACAGATTCATTCCGTCATTGTTGCGTGCCACAGCAAGAAGAACTTACCTCAGTATTTTGCAATGCCCATGTGTACTGCACCTACATGTGCACTGCTCCGCATTCACTTAGTCTGTATTGTTGTATTCTTGTTCTTGCTCTGCTATTCTTTAGCTTTCTACATGTTTTACGAACGGAAATTATTTCATTATTTTGTATGAATATGATGTACGTGCTGGGCTTATTGTGTCAGAGTGTCGTTCTGTTTTTTTTTTATTTATGCTCTGGTTGTATTTTTCTCGACTCGCTTAGCCTAGACTGGACTGGACTGGACTGGACTGGTCTCGTCTCGTCTTGTCTCGTCTTGTATTGCCTTGTCTTGTCGTGATATATGAAATACGTGTTCTGATTAATCTGTTTTTTGTTTGTTTGTTTACAATTGCTTGAATACTGGCAACCACTTTGATTTAGGTTTTGTTTGTGTTTGTCTGAGAGTGAATGAACTATAAATCAGACCCATCAACTTAGTAGGAATACATTTTCCTCGTCATTATCAGCGTTATTAATTATTATGTCTGCCGTCGAGTGCCGTGGTATGAAATTTTGAACGTGTTGTCGAAGTTGACAAAACTGTACTTGTAGTCAGATGAACATATGCCCTAGTCTCATGCCCTGTTATATTTCAGGTGATGTGCATATACTTTCATTCACGTGTATCTTGAATAAAAACAATCACTACCATCACCACCAACAACAACAATAACGATGAAACAATGTAAAAAACACCGAACAAAAAACCTCACTTAACATCAAAATCAGTGTGGTCTCAGAAACGACTGTAGTTACACGTCATATATTTCTGTTCAGACCTGCCATGTTTCATTTGGAATTTTTCGTGTTGTGCCTATGGATTTGCCAGAGAACTATAAAACTATACGGTGCAAACCGAAAATCTCTTTCTCTCTATCAAACCCTGCACGCACGCACGCACGCACGCACGCACACACACACACACACACACGCACGCACGCACGCACGCACGCACGCACACACACACACACACACACACACACACACCACACAGACGCGCGTGCGTCCTCACACACGTACACACACAGGTACAAAAACACGACTATGTGTGTCTGTTTATGTATTTGTGTGCGTGTATGTGTGTGCGTGTATGTGTGTGCGCGCGCGAGCGTTTTGTTTAACCATATATACAGATGTTACATTTAAAATGCATTATGCTTTGTATAAACACATTTGTTCATATTACTCATTTCCATTGATTTAGCAATGGCAAGAAATTGGAAGGAAAGTAGGTTCCAGTTAACGAGACCAGACTGGCGCAATTTGAAGTTCACTTGAAGGACGACCAGCAAGAAAAGAGTGACAAACAAAGCCTGACATCCTGACATATCAAATCCAACAAACAGGGAACATTTGTAATCATCCCTAGTAACAAGATATTTTTAGATCGGCACACACACCCACACACACACACACACACACACACACACCACATACAGAGAGAGACACACACATAAACACACACACACACACACACACACACACACACACATACAGAGAGAGACACACACATAAACACACACACACACACACACACACATACACATACACACACACACATACACACACACACACACACACACACACACACACAACACCACACACACACACGCAAACACACGTTCATATTCCTATACTCTCTACAAAGACAATTTCTGACATATTTGCCTCACCATCATTAATATATGAATTTTTTTGTTAGCCTGTCAAAAAGTCCTATAGCGAATTACCTTTAACATGTTATTTCACTTGTTCACTGTTGTGGTTAGTCGATTCTTAGTTTTGACTTTTATTCATTTATTCTAGATGTTTATTAATTTTGTTTATTAGATTGTTTGTTTAAATCTTTAATTGTGATAACACTATTTGTTAGATTTACCTTCCTCTCCTCAGAAATAATTGTTTTCTGGATCATTTTTTTAAAGATCAAAATTCCCTCCTTTTTGTTGTTGTTGTTGTTGTCTAAAATCACTTTAGTGAATAGACATTAAATCGAAGACCACCAAACACACGTACAGCCATACACACAAACACACACACACGTACGCGCAAGCACACACACATGCACGCAGAGAGAGAGAGAGAGAGAGAGAGAGAGAGAGAGAGAGAGAGAGAGAGAGAGAGAGAGAGAGGAATGTATATTCCTGTAGTCTGAATGTTTTCTTTTCTCATTCAAACTGTGTAAAGTCACACTTGACTGGAAAGTTACAGATTGTGTCATATGTTGTTGTTTTCTTCTGCCAATCAGCTTTTACGAAAAAACGACTGAGTAGCAGAGGAAAACAAGGTAAAATAACATAGCCTGTAACTCTCCTGTCAACTTTGACTTGACACATTTTGAACGAGAGAGAGAAAGAGAGAGAGGGAGAGAGAGAGAGAGAGAGAGAGAGAGAGAGAGGGAGACAGAGAGGGAGACAGAGAGGGAGAGAGAGAGAGACAGGAAGAAAGAGAGGAGGAGGGAGGGAGGGAGAGGCATGTATGGCCCATTCTCACAAAATT